>JASDQU010502585.1:6133-36725 GCA_032191745.1 Picea mariana | reverse complement strand
TTAACTTTAACAACAAGAGACTAACATTTTCATCAAACTTTACTTTAGTCTCACGTGACTAATTTTGGATTAGTCAACAAACCTAACTTGAAATAATCATAACTATGTACCTGTAATGAATAAATATTTGAAAATAGTACACAATGTTCTTCAGTGTCTTTTATGCAATTCCTCCATATTTCACTACTTGGAACTTCTGAGAAAATGAGTTATTGCAAAAATGACATACCTTGTTGAATTCTAGCTTATTCTAGAGAGAGAACTTGTAGAGCGTGCCCCACACATAATGTTTGTTGTATGGATCTAAAAATGGTACGAAGAATACTAAAAAATATACTCTAACCAATACATTTGGTCTTACTAAATTTGGATATGTTATGAAGAAGTTATGACGTTTTTCCCTGAAACACCTGTTTTAGACTAGTTTCAGGACAAGCCACAAACCCTATTTTCCACAGAGTGTAACTCCAAAAATACAACAATCCACAAGCTGAAATTTTTATCATAGATACTTGGATATGTTTCCTCAACGACCTCCCAATTTCATGGTCTAAATCATTATAGAAAAAAAGTTATTGCGAAAATGGGGAGATGACCTGTAAATAACATACCTTAAAAAGCATCATCAAAAGAATTTATCCTCCCTTGAATTTCAGCCTTCTTTACTTCACCTTCCCTCTAAAATTCAGCTTAGATATTCTTTGGTTACCTTAGTCACTTGTATATATTCAATATGCTCAAGTGTGATTAAAATGAGAGAGCCTTGCATCTTATTTATACTTTCATGTAGCTTCCGCAAGGGGTTACCTTTTAACCATCTTAACTCACTTTCCTTATTTTAGGGTTAACCCACTTCTAAGCACTTGTCCACTTAGTAATTTCTCCATTAACTTTATTATTTAAATAATTTCTTTTCTATTCACTTTGACTTATAGTACACTCATCACTTCACTTTATTATTTATCTTCTAAAATCTCTTAAACCACTTTTCTTATTTTAGGGTCAACCCACTTCTATCCACTTGTCCACTTAGTAATTTCTCCATTAACTTTATTATTTAAATAATTTCTTTTGTATCCACTTTGACTTATAGTACACTCATCACTTCACTTTATTATTTAAATAATTTCTTCTTTTCAACCACTTTGACTACTTTGACCTTTTGGGACTTCTAGATGACTCATGAGGGTTATCCAACTTCACATGGCCATAACTCTCTAACCGTGAGGAGTTATGTAACGTTCCACATACCACCAGAAATGGCATGACATGTACTATCCATCCAAAATAGTTTTAACCTCAAATATATTAAAACTCATACCATTATATATCAAAAAATCTTCGGTCCATTACCCAAACCTTTGTGCTACCGGATTTTCTTCAAGGATTGAAATCAATAATAGTTTAGGAAATAGGGCCTTGGAATAAGATTGTAGAGTAAATTCTCCAAGGCCATGAAACTTGAAACTAGAGTTGATTAAAGAGTGTAAAAGCCAGTAGTAGCAGGGAGTGCTTTCCAAGAAAGCACCTCTAACATATGTATTAAGCACAAGGTCAGATTAGGGTAAGTGGAGGTGATATCCCCTCCTTCACTTGCTTTAGTGTCCGTTGGATTACTACGTGTACATGGGTTTCCAAAGTGTCAAGTCCTCTAGGTGACAACACTTTTGGAAGATTTGGGATTTGTTTCCTTGCCCATACGTGTTATCCTAACCCACAACTGTTTTGCCTGGTTATTGATTAAGAATTGGTAACCTTGGTGATTTTTTTCTTAAGATTCCACACAGGTAACTGTGAGTGGGAAGTGTGTGTGGTACCTGAGGTAGACGCCTAATCATAATTTTATCTCTTTTGGAGGGTACTCGACTTCTCGAGGGTACTTTCACCTTAGGTGAACGTTGCGATCAGGTTATTGTAACTATCTCTCATTCCTTCATTGATAAATCTTAGGACTTAATCAACCCATATCTATCTCTAGAAGGTCCTTTGATAAAATCTTCACTACTTCAGACTCAAGACCTAACCAAATTGGGGTGAGGCTTGGAAGAGTAGTTTGTTTGTTGATTCCTCTCAAGAATTTTGTAGTTGTGTGCTCTGTGGTTTCCTATTAGTTGGCCTTAGGTTGTCTGTGTCTTTCCACTTTTGAATTTCCGATCCAAAGTAGCTAACCAACCACTCCACCGGTCTAGAAGGACCCATAATCTTTCTCCTGAAAGTGTGGAGCTGCCTCCTCAAAGGTGCAGGTTGAACAACGCTAGTTCGTGAGATCCAATGAAGAGACCAAAGTTGCATCAAATAATGCCACAAGGGAAGACCCTATGCAATAAAGTCATTATGGCTAAATTTCTCAAGGATACCAAACAAGGGACCCCTTCCCAAGGGGATTCTTGTGCTTTTCCTTTCTTTGGAAATGTTGGTGCACCCTTGATGGCCACTTTGAACATTCTTGGATTGACTGTATGACTGCTGCTTTGGCTATGGACCACTCTGAATGTTCCAAATGATCACGAGGATTCTCATATACTCACCTTATTTCAAGAGAATGAAATTGATGTTGATCCTTTACCTTCTTCGTCAATGAAATATACTCCTCCTCTTTTTGCCTCATCTGGTGAAAGTCTAGCTACTAGTAACCAGAAGTATAAAAGGAATAGAAAGAGGAAGAATAATAAGAAGAAGTGAAGATAATGGAAAAATTCACTAGCCATTACAAGTCATGTTGGAGACATGCAACCAACCATTGCAAGTCATGCTCGGGGCAAGAATCCAGTCATTGCAAGTCACAATGCAATGAACTTCTTCAATTCATGCTGGGGGTAAGAAACCAACCACTGTAAGTCATGTTGGGAGTGAGAATCTAGTCACTACAAGTCATACTAGAGATAGGAAACCAATTGTTGCAAGTCATGTTTGGTGTAATCGAATAGCCACTGCAAGTCATGCTGGGAGCGAGAATATAGTCACTACAAGTCATACTAGAGATTGGAAGCTAGTCACTACAAGTCATCTTGGTGATAAGTAACCAACCATTGTGAGTCATGTTGGGTATATGCCACTAAACAATGTAAGTCATGCCAGGGGCATTGATGTTGTTGATAAATTTAGACAAATAGGAAGCAATCCTAAGTTCCCTTGTAAACTTGGAAAGGGAGATCACCTTACTCATCTATGCCATGTTATTCAAGAGGTACAAAGAGTGTGGCCCTTATCTCAAGACCCTTCTTCTCCTGAATCACCTTCAGTTTCTCAACAACATATTCAACCATTGGTTAATGAAGTGTTTGAGCCGATGCAATCTTTAGTTAATCCCACTCTTCTTTTGCAGGGTGATGAGTCTACTCTCCATGTTGTCTTACAACCTATTCAACCAATGGTTGATGAAGTGGTCAAGTTGATGCAATCTTTGAATGATCCCACTCTTATTTTAGAGGGTGATGTGTCTATTGACCATGTTGTCTTGCAACCTATTCAACCAATGATTGATAAAGTGGTCAAGCCAATTCAAAACCTTTTGAACAAGGGGGCATTCCACTCACTTCGAGCATACTCCCTTCAAGTTCAAGGATGGTTTCCTTTGATTGGAATAATCTTGTTGAGCCTCACTTTCCTTCTTCTAGGCCCTTCCAAATAGGGGTTGAATTTAATTCAACAAACATTTATCGATGTATAGTAGATGAAGGAGCCTCTACAAGCATTTTATCGTCCTTTGCTTGGCAAGATTTGGGTTCTCCTAAGCTTATGTCAGCTACCAATTAGTTGATGGCTTTTGATAGAAGACCTAGTGAATCTTTGGGGATTCTTCCTAAGTTGCCTATCATGTTAGGTGGGAAGATTATCATAGTTGATACGATAGCGGTGCAAGGCCCATTAGAATTCAATATGCTTCTTGGGCGTGATTATGTATATGTTACGAATGTTGTGGTGTTTACACTCTTTCAAGTGATGCATTTTTCTTACAACATAAGCATTGCCACTATCGATCAAATTTCATTTGATAATCACCATCTTAACTTGACTTTATCTCATGCTACCCCTTTATACATTCCTAGTATTCGAGTGGACTCTACCCTTCCACGAATGAATTATGTGGCATCATGTCCTTGGTGTTCAATTTCTTATGAGAAGAATACTTTACACTCAAGTTTTTCCTTCTTGGGACATGTTGACCATTGATCCACATATTTATCCAATGGGGGCACATGAGCCCTTCCTTCCCCCTATTTCCCCAAGGAATTGTGATTTTTCTCTTGAGTCTGATCTCACTATTTTTAGGTCCTCAAGCCTTGGTATTTATGAGTATTTGTTGATAGACTCTACCATCTCTGATCAAAATCTCCATCATCATATGGAACATGACTAGTTCACTTCACCCATTTGGGTCGTCAATCCTCCCAATTCACATAGTTTCTTGGATGTTGAATTGCCTTCAGATGAGGCTATCCTTGAAGCCATGACTACAAATGGTAGATTGTGAAAATACATGCATAATATGTTGTTATTTCTTCCCAAACTAGAGACTTTAGAGGTTGTCTGCCAAATAAATCCTTGACCAGAGACTAGTAATAGGTTCTACCTAAAGAAGTACTATGCATAAGTCACATGGCTGTGCTGTGATTTGTACAAAATTGTACTTTTAAGGTTTGTTGTTTTCAAGTTTTGTATTCAAGAGCACACGTTGTTATAAGAGGTTTATATATTGGATTTATTAACTTTTGGATGAGTGTTGTTGGTCATATATACAAGACTTTGGAGACATTTTGTTTGGCATTTTTTCATCACATTAGTCCACATTGATCTGTTTTGATAGGTAATGACCTCAAAATTAGCATACATGTTAGGTTTTCCCACCTTGCGTTGTGTTTTATCAGTTTCATGTTCCATTTTCCCTTAGGATCGACCCCACTAAGTTGCAACATGAAACCTTCTTTGTCGTTTAAAAAGTGTCGTAATTTATGTGGTAGAACCTATCGATCATGGGTGCCCTAGTTAGAGCCTTGTTTGTCATTCTAGCACCCATGCAAAAGTTTTTCATAGGTTTGGGAGTCCCTTTTTATCCCCTCCATGACTTTGTGTTGAATTTTCATGATTTCTTCTTTGTCTATTGCTAGTCATTACCCACGATACTCCCATTTTTTTATTTTCAAGTTGTACTGCCGAGTCACATACCATTGCTTGCACTTTTGAGCCTAATGCCAACCTCATTTTACCATTTTCTTCTTACTGCATATGCATTCTATTCAGTTGCTCACCTTTGAATTTGTTTCCTTTACACCTCAAAACCATATCCCTGGGGGAAACACCACAAAGTGTATCCATATCCTACACATCCTCCTTGCATTCTGCATAGGTATGTTCCATGCGCTCAGAACTAATTTGCTTTCCTTGCGACATCTGTTTCCTCCACTGTATTTTAGCATTCTTTTGTTATTTTCAAGGCTTTAATAATATGAAAAAGACACAAAAAATCAAATATGATAAAAAGAGAGAGAGGGGGGAAATAACAAAGATCTTTGTTTTGTTGGCAACTGTCTTGAGTTATGTCTCACTTGAACAAAGCACCATGTTTTGATTCGTCTTCTCAACAAGTTGGGTTTTAGTATGACCTTAGGAAGTTGAACCTTGATTTTTTGAGTTTTAATACTCCTTCAACCGATTAGTCTTCCAATCATTATGGAGAGTTCGTTGGTGCCTCCTATGTCACATACTTATATTATTGTTCCGCTTTGTGCTCAAGTCACTATTGTGTCATGCTTATGTTCAAGAGATGTCTTAGCTCGTGTCATCCATTCCTCAGATTCTATGACTTTTCATGTCGACCTTCCCGATTTCCAAGTCATTCTCATTATGATTAGTATCTTTATTCGTTACTTGTGCTAGTGTGGAAGGTCCCCATTGACTTCCCACTGATGAGTTATCCCTTTTCGATTACAACACATTTCTTTGAGAGTTTGACCTAGAGTAGTAGTACCGTGGGCCTATTTTCATCATTGGTAGGTTATCTTTTTCTTAGTAGACAAAAAATCATCATTGGTTGTTGACTGAGTGGTTTCCCATGTGTTCGACGACAAGACCTTTATTCACATATTGGATCCATGTTGTACCTTGGTTTCCATTTTCATCATTGGTGGAAGTCCTTACCTCTATCAATGGATTTCATTATCAGTCATTGTTCAGAGGGTCTCTTCCATGTGTTATTCCATCTGGTGCATGCAGGAGACGTACTCAGTGATGTGTTCTTCCAACTCTTTCATATGATACCTTTCAACTCTTTCTCCTTATGTTCACCTATGTTGAATGATGAGGGGTTCCCTAATGCCCTCATTCTAGTGGATTTGTTCCCATCGAATCCGTCTCATTTTCTTTGGGAATCAGATCTAGAGACTTTATAGTGCATTGGGGCTTGTAGTCATCAGTGGTAGGATCCCTCACTATTGACAGTGGGAATACACCAATGTCCCCTGATCAATAGATTATACAAGTGTTCGATGAAATCAAATCCATTCATACTTGCTAGAATGTATTAAGTACCTTGATTCCCATTCTCATTATCACTGGGTTATCTCTCATTTGTTAACAGTATACATCAATGACCGGTAATCAAATGATTTCTCCCGTGTTCAACATCAACACATTTAATTCACGAGGTGCAAATTTGTACCTTTGATGAGTTAGAATTGAATACCTTAGGCCGTAGTAGCATCTCCACTTTATGATGCTACTTGAGTTGTGCAAGACAATACCTCTCACCCACATGACATTGGTACTTTTGGAGGATTAGTTTGTTCATCTCATTGCTTCAGTTATCCTTCTAATATATTTTTAGACATAGATCCACTATGTATTGTTCGTGACTATGATTTATTTTGAAATGGATCCACCGTGTATATTTTTTGTGGCCGTTATCACTACTTTATATATACTTCATGGATCTGTAGTGTACTTGATTTGGTGGCATTGCTTTTCCACACTTGAGCATGGATATTCCCACCTTGAGAAGAGAGGAATATGCTACCTTTTTTTTTTGTTGCAGGTGCTTTCCTGATCCACAGTGTGGTGAAATCTACCTAGTCCCACTCAATTGCTCCTTCTATAGTATTGTAATGTATTTCAACCATTAGCTCCCCTTTCAACCTCACACATTAAGGGGCATCTATTATAGCATCTTTTTCCACCTCAGTAGCTAAGATGCATTTGATTGGTCCTTATCCCTTCATATCCCCTTTTTTGTTACTTAGGCCCACCCAAAACGTTTCCAAAAATCCTTCCTAGAAATCCACTCACACCTTCTGCTCACTAAAGGAATGAGTACTCACCCTTTCCCTTCAATAAAGACATGAGTGCACTCCAAAGTACTAAAAAAATATAAAAACCGTGAAAATTATGGGCTCTTGAGCAAGGTTTATGGGAAAACTAACTCTATAATTCCCTAAAACCCATAGAGAATGATCTCAACCATCTTGAAATGGTATAAAAGAGACTCAAAGGAGGGATAAAGTGACAAGCATTGTTAATGTGCTAGAGTAATCATCTAGCCCAAAGCAACCAAAGTCATTATATTCCCAAGGTTTTTATGACCTTCATTTCCTTGGAAACCCCTATTTCCCAAAGTTCATTTCCCATTTGTATCATTGAGGCCTAAGATCCATTGATCTTCCTCATATTTTCAAGGAGAAGAACATTGGAGGTGTTGTAGTCCTAAGTGGCTTGGGATTGGAGGTGTTGTAGTCCTAAGTGGTCTGGGATCGGAGGAATCCAAACAATGGTTAGAAATAGAATAGTGTTGTCAATAGCATCAGGTATATTTATTTGTATTATTGTTATTAATAATAAAATGAAGATCTCTCTTCTTTTCTTCCGCTAAATTTTGAGTTGTTTGTATCAAAAACTAATCTCCTTTTCAATATTTAGTAGAGAAACTAATTTACCTGATTAATTTAGTTAAAGTAGTTATTTTGTGTTCATTTTCATTTATGCCAATAGATTGAGGAAGGTTTGTTGTTTCTATGTGTGCAGGTCTACAATTTGAAGTAAGCACGAAGACAGTTGGACCGAGGACAATCGATAAGGATTGTCTCCAATCAGTCATTTGGACTAGGTAAGACCTCTTGTAACTAACTAGTAGTTATTGAAAGATCTAGTTGGTATTCTTCTTAACCGTGTTTTAGAAGAGGAAATTGATGTTGTAATAATAGAACAGTATAGTGGAATGTGTGTATGTCATCATTCTTGGAGAGCCACTGCATATACGATTCCGAGAATTGATTTTTACTAGCCAACTCTTTTCGCCCAAGTGAATAAGAAGGTTAGAGCTTGTGTTGAATGCCAACTATTTGTGGGTAAACCAAAATTTGCTCCACTACCCTTAAAGCCTATTAAAGTTTAAGCATCATTTCAACAATGGGGGTTAAATTTCATTGAAAAAATACATCCTCCTTCTAGTGGATAACATCCAAGATGGATATTAACTACTATTGATTATTTCACCAAGTGGGTGGAAGCAATTCCTATAAGCAAATCCACTGATGCTATTGTGATCAAATTTATAGAGGAAAGCTTTTTGTCTCGATTTGGTTGTTGAACTCATATTTTATCCATTTTTCTATAAGAAATCAAAAGGTCACTTTTTCTTTGCTTGCTGAAGTATTGTCGTTTTTGATCATTAAGAAGTATGCTATGCAGGTGGTAGATAAAATGATGAAGTCTTTGAATTTGATCGAAGGAAAATCTTGGAATTACTTTCCATATCACATATTTCTAACTTGAGAGTTTCCATTAGTTCTTCCCCTTATATTCATAATGGAGAACCATATATAGAGAGCTTAGCAAATAAATAAAATTGGACATAAGTACAAGAAGTTTTGCAAGGACAACATGTTTTATCATGTTTAAAACAAACTGTCAAAAATGAACTAGTCAGTAAACAAAATGTATCAATTCAAAAATCTTTCCAATCGATGATGACTGGCCTTCAATTTTAGTAAATGTTGTATTGAGTTATATTGTAACTACGACAATGAATCTAGATAGTGGTACATCAATGCAAGAAATGGACTATATCATGGATACTTCTGATAAGACATGAATGCTTAGAAAGAGGGAAAAAATAGAAGAACCAAATGAACAAGATGAAATTTAAGCAAGTGAACCATTGCCCAAAAGAATGCGAATATCTTCATAATCAGAGTTAGAAGAAGGATTAGATGAACAAATTGTCGAGAGATAGATAAAGGAAAAGATGAATGTCATTGGATTGATTTAGGGAAACTTCACGATTTTTATCATTTAGATTCCAACAATGAGTAAGCCAGATGAAATATATCAAAATCAAATGTCATGGGATGTGGGCAGTTCAAAGGAAATATCAATTACTAAGAAAGATATTGATATTTTTATAGAAATGGTTTTAAATAAAAGGAAGTCTACACAGTCTAAATAAATATTGTTTTTTCAAACAAGTTAATAAGGATTAGCATGATCCAGGTGGATATTGACGACCACCCACATGTTCCAACTGGCTCCTCTTGTTAGTTTTTAGTTCAACACGTTCTTCTGTACTTCTTTGTAATTGTGGTTTCTACACTTCCAGGGCTATTTGAATCCCTACACATCTTCTAGATGGATACTGGTGGCCTCCCATCTAATCCAACTGACTTATTTTGTATGTTTTCATGTCAACACATCTTTTTGTACTTCTAGGGACGTTTTGGGGCCCTAAACAATGTTATTTTGGCTTGTCACAGTAAAATTGTAGACATAGTCAAAATTTCATGGCATAATGCATAGTTCTCTAAAAGAACTTTCCAACGGGCTATAACGCGCCTAAAACAGAGATCGTATGCAAAATTTATGAACTTGAGAAGTTTATGTACTAACTTATCCAAACAGGGCCCACTTGAATTTTGGCGTTTCATCTCCTAGGGTTAGGTTTTTGGATGTCTAGGGTTTTGGCATTCCTGCTTATCATAAAAAGGATTTCAGAGCCTCATTATAATCATCTTCTTGTGAATGAGCATAGTCGTCACATCTCTTCTCAGAGATAAATATGCCACCATTCTAGCGAGTTCGACACTCTATATTTTTACAATCTCTTTACAATTCTTTCATTAATAGAAATCAAGTATTGCTGTATTTCTCTATTTTTGGCAATTTTAATGAGTATTTCATCGTAATTTCTCTGCTTTCGTTTCATTCTGAACATAATCTGGATCAATGGTATCAAATCAGGTTGCTCTTGATCATTTTTCAGTGCATGTCCTCGACGAGGTCCAAGTATATCCAGTTGGGTCTCGAGTTTGTCTCTCTTGAGGACAATCACTCTCGCACACCCAATAAACACTCGATGTAGGAAGAAAATAAAAAAGGTGGAGCAAGATATTCTATTAACCTTTTGCTTGAGAAATCTCTCATGCGAGAGAGGGACGAAATGAAGGAGAATTTTGCATGCATTCTTCAATGCCTACCGATAGAAACATGCACATCTTCATTAAGCAACCATTTTGGAGGAACCTCTCCCTTAAAGGTACAAGTTAATTTTGATATTCCCATATTTGAAGGTCAGATAGATGTGGATGCCCTAGAAAAATGGTTAAATCTATTAGAAGGTTATTTCTCTGATCACAATTGTTTCGACAGAGAAAATATCACCTTTTCACTCCTCAAGGCTCTCCCCCATGTCAAAAACTGGTGGGAAACTTATTGGGAGAAAAGTTCCATAGTGGTATTTGGAATATATGGGACCGAGCCCACTTGGTATTTTTTTGTGGATGCGGTCAAAGAACAACATTATTTTGTTGATAACTATGAAGACCAGTACATGAGATGGCCACACTGTAGCAAGAGAAGAGCCAAATAGTGTCAAAGTTCACAAATACTTTCCATACCTTGCACACCAAGATGGGTATTAAGGACTCCAAGCGACATCTGGTTCTAAAATACCGTGGGGATATACATAGGTACATCCAAACATAAATGGATTTCCTAAACATCTCATCATTGGGAGCTGCCTATTGATATGCTGTCAAAATCAAGCAAAAATTTAGGCACTAGAACAAATGGGAATTCAGGTTTGTAAATCTGCAACAACCAAAGCACGGTAAAGATGACCCTAACCAACAGCCTCTAGACAACTAGTCCAAGACACAGAAAAAAAGGGTAAAGTAAAGACGAAGAATGACACTGAGAAGTGGTGTGACTTCCACAAAATCCCCTGACAAAACATCGATGAATGTTGCTCGAAACAGTCATTGGTGGCCGAGGTCAAAGACACGGAGCCAAACCCTGATTCTAAATCCGATCCAAAAAATATTGAAAACAGATAGATCATCGATGCTGACCTCACTGCTACTGTCACGACCACAAAAATTTAACTAGAGGAACCAATAGATCCTGAAGAGGGGGATCACCTCTTCCATTCACAAATGTGGGTGAAGGGGACCCCATTGCATTTCATTGTTGATAACGAAAGCCAGAAGAACCTCATCTCAACTAAGGTCATCAAACATTTGGGCTTGTCAACAACACCACACCCATAACCATACAACATCGGGTGGCTTCACTAGGGACGAGATCTTTGCGTCAACCATCAGTGTCGCATGTCCTATGGCATCCATCCCTTCAGGATGAGTGAGCGTGTGATGTTTCTCCTCTTGATGTCTATGATGTTGTTTTGGGCCAACCATATATGTGGAGATGTCATGATGTCTATGAGTCTAGACCCCATAGTGTCATTGTTACCCTGGGAGGTCATCTCTACAGGATACTAGAGGTATTTTTGACTACTGCTCCACCAAAACAACACCTCAAGGTAATATCTCATATTGCAAAATTCATCCTATTCACAGTCTGTTCAAAGGATGCACCAAATACCACTACAACCACTGCATCCTCAACACCTTCTATCCAACAAAAATAGATTGTCGAAGAGAAAGAAGATATTGTTTCTTCACCTACAATTGTATCTACACAATGCCCCATCAAACCTAGAGAAAATAGGTTGGTGGAACATATCCAATCCCTCCAACAACATGTTTGTGACACTCTGCCACAAGTCAAGAAGCACAACTTCTCCAACAAGGCACACATCTCACCAAACCTCATATTCAGAAAATGCTTTCCCCTCTTCCCTGGGAACTCAACACAATGGAGACCATTGCTTCCTAAGGGGGGAAGATTGATCCAGGTGGATATTGGTGACCACCCACTTGTTCCAACTGGCTCCTCTTACGAGTTTTTAGTTCAACACATTCTTTTATACTTCTTTGTAATTGTGGGTTTTACACTTCCAGTGATGTCTGAAGCCCTACACATCTTCCAGGTGGATATTGGTGGCATCCCACCTAATCCAACTGGCTTATTTTGTATGTTTTCATGTCAATACATCTTGCTGTACTTTCAGGGCCATTTTGGGGCCCTAAACAATGTTATTTTAGCATGCCACAGTCAAACTATAGATGGAGTTAGAGTTTGACAACATAATGCATGGTTCTCTAAAAGACCTTTCCAACGGGCTATCACGTGCCTAAAATGGAGATCGTATGCAAAAGTTACAACCCCAGGAAGTTAATGTACTAACTTACCCAAACAAGGACCACATGACTTTTCATGTTTCATCTCCTAGGGTTAGGTTTTTGGATGTCTAGGGTTTTGGAATTCCTACTTATCATAAAAAGGATTTCAGAGTCTCATTGTAATCATCTTCTTGCGAATGAGTGTAGCCATCACATCTCTTTTCAGAGATAAAGATGCCACCATTCTAGCAAGTCTGGTACTCTGTATTTTTACAGTCTCTTTACAATTCTTTCATTAATAGAAATCAAGTATTGCTGTATTTCTCTGTTTCTGGCAATTTTTATGAGTATTTCATTGTAATTTATTTGCTTTCATTTCGTTCCAAACATAATCCAGATCATAGCACCTCCCATATTATCAAATTCAGTCAATTAGGACAAAGGCACCTTTGATATGGCTATTCTACAACCAAAAGTAATTATAATTGAAGGAGAAATAAAGTCTCATGAATATGAGACTACATAAGTTAAATTTGATCTTGACAAGATGCCCATGGATGATGAAATATAATGGCATAAAAAAATTGGTAATATGGTGTCAAGATATTTAATACAAGCCACAACAAGTGTTAAGAAATTGAGAGGAGAGTACCCGGAAATACATTTCTCATGGTAGAAAAGCATGTGATTTGGGATCAAATTATATTGACAATGGAAAAGATCATGGGTCATTTTGATGTTGTACAACAAACTGAAGTTTTATCATAGAGAGTATAGATTGAAATTATAAAAGCTTGAGCATAGTTGGGAGATAAATCACGAGTGATAGAAGAGTTGATTAAGTTTTTGAATGACAGAACTCAGTTCGAGTTAATTTCTATGGGTGCTAATGATCAGACCTCTATGATTATGGTAGTTAGTGAAGTAACACAAAAAGAAATTTAATATTGACAACACAAAACAAGTGTAATGCAGTGAGTCAACATGGCCAATCTTTCAAGGATTTTTTTTATTCTTCAATCAAATTAGGACTAGGTTTCCCATGCATGAATAATAATTGGTTTTATAGTCTTGAAATATACAATGATGAATTCATTAAGCAAAGAAACAATATCAAACAATTTTGAGATGTCACTGGCCCACTCAATGAAAAAAGTATCTTTGATAAACTGTGTCTTGATTATAGGCTTTTTAATAATGTTACATATCTACATAAGAGTTTACCACCTACTTCCTTTGATATTTTTCCATAATTGGATATTGTTGCAAGGAAAATGTCTGAGTTCAAATATCGTGAAGGAAGAATTGCGCTAAAATAACAAGACTACGAAGCAAATATCCAACAATAATTCAAACACCACAGGTTGTTTCCATGTCAATACCTCCACCTAGATGAAGATAATAAATAGGTAAACACGTTGCAGATATTCTTGGTAAAATATGAGAAGGAATTAATTGATTCCCAACTTTCCAACCACTCTTCTCTATTTTTAGAAAAAAACAATTATTTGGGAGAAACAATTAAGGTTCATGGGAATAAAACCAAGAAAGTAAGAAGATAAGGGATTAGAGTTTTCTTTTCCATTGGATGTAGCTTGGGTGGTTGGGAGGAATGATTGTTACTCTCCCCACCCAGGTTCAATTCCTTGTGAGTGACATGTTGTGCCCTTAAATGGGTCTATAAGATGCTCTTGTTGTCGAGCCCCCAATATTTCGAAAATTCTCGGCCTCCCTATGTTCTCTCGTGGATTTCGGGGGAGGGTTTTATGTGGACATAGTGAGCATCGATATCCGGTGTCATGAACAACTTGAAAAAAAGGATTAGAGTTTTGAGACTAAAAAAAGGACTTACTTTTTTTAGTCACATCAGTCATAAAGGAGAAAAAAGTGTTGTAAAATTTCTGAGATTTTATAGTCCATTTGAATTTCCTAAGGATTCATCCCTCTTTCAAATAGTTATTTGTAGTTGAATTTGTATTTCACTTATGTTTTTCCTAATCTCTATTTAGGTTGTTTAAACGTTTTTGGAAAAAATTCAGATTTTGAATTAAGAAAATCTCTAGAGATTTATTCTCAATATTTTTCTTTGTATTTATTAAACTTTTAATATATTAACAATTGCATGTAGTTTACACATGTTGATTTTTGTATTGAATGTTGATAATTTTAAATGTGGTGTTGAAGATATATTTATTTTCATATTGATAATTGATAGTATTTATTGTTGAATTATGTTGAAAATAAAGACAAATCATATTTTCATGGAAGTTTTACTAAATGTTTATAACCAGTCATATGTTGGATTCATTTGAATGTATTCCCACTATGTTTTCTATATACAAGTATTTAGGAATGTGTATTCAATATACTTGATTGTTTGTTTTCTTTAATTTAGTATTTTCCTTGAGTAATATTATTTTAAAGGAATTTATCTTGTTTTATCGTCTTTTATATCTCTTTCAATGATTTGTTAAAAACTGGTTGAATGAGAATATGGGGCCCTCATTAAATGAGGAAAACCGTTTAAAAGTCTTCATCTTTATTTCATTATTTCTCCAATAATCATATAATTATTTTGAATTCATTGAGAAACTCCATTTTTCTTCAATATTTTGGAGAAATCTTAATTCAAACAACTTTATTTGAGGGTTACCCACTTTGGCTGCTGGATTGTTTTAGTATAGCTTAAATAATGGAGGTTATTTTACCTACATAGGGTGCCTTAGCACTGTTCCCTATCTAGGAACATCTCACGGAACAACAATTCCCATTGCTAGACCCCTCCAAGTCAGAATCAGAGCCAAAAAAAAACCTAGTATCTCAGAAATCAATAACCAAACAATCCTATTACCAATGTCTATATCCGTGAAATATTTAGAAATATTGGACGTGAGGATTGATGAAACTTACCATTAAGTTCATGTATCCAACCCTTTAATCCAGTATAAACATCTTTTGGAGTCACGAGATTCAGTTTTGATGAACTTGGACCAACTTCTCGAAATTCATAAGGTTTTGGTCATCCAATACTGCTTTTGGCATTGGTTAAGGGGAGGAATCATTTTATGACCTTCAATATCCACCTCAATATTTCCCTCCCTCTTTGAATTTTGACCAGACTTTAAATGTTCCCCTCTAGATATATCCTTCCCACCTTCTTTCCCTTTCATCAAATCCACTAGTTTTGTTTTGCCAAATATTTTATTTAAATGGATGAGAACAATCCACAATAACATGCTCATGAACATGACAATGGACACATCAAAATGACACCTTTATATAATCCAAGAACTAAGAGTAGTAGGAAATACTTGTATTGACATGAATACACAACATAAATCCTTCACTCACATTAGTCTCCACCAAGAGGTGAGCCACATAATGATGAACACTAGATTGAAATAACATATTGATTTCTATGGTTTTACCCAAGGCATCCCCCAACTTCTTTAAATTTTTTTTTTTGACCACATCCCTATTGGTAAGCTAGGAAGCTTTACCCATATTGGGATATTATTCAAAGATGTAGACCTAAGATCAAAACAAGTTTTCCATACCTACAAAGATATAAATAATGAGCCCCAAAACCAAACACCTTTTAATATTCTCTATGCATCTTCCTCTGTTCTAAATTTGAAACCTAGCCACCCCCTTGCTAGAAGATGAAAATATAGATCATAACCAATGATCAAAGACTATTGCTCTTGAATCCAATAATCCAGTGTGGATTTGAATGTATCTTCTACATAATTTTACAAGGAGAACTATTCCCAATAAATCCTAGATTTAGTCAAGGAAAACATCCTCCCCTAGAGTCATCAAAACCTTATTTCTACATAGTCGAATGATCTCTTGGGATTTATTTCCACCCTAACCAAGATCAAAAGACAAAACCTCATAAGGAAGATGAACTTCCCCACATAAATTTTCTACATACGATTGATTTCCAATAAACCCTAGAACACTCCTAGAGATATCCTTTGCAAAAGTTTGATTGAAAAAACATAATGCTCTAAAGAGTCCATAAACTTTTATTCAACGTGATTGGCTAGGTCAATAAATAACAAGTTCTATTTTGGGACTTAATGTGGCTCGAATATTTTCAATTACACAACACATAAATGCAATTTTGGTGAATTAGCACCTTCAACCAATTTCCCCCCCTCTTCTATATAATCTAAAGTAGCGATGCTTTTTATGACCCTCAATGTTTATATTTGTAAACATAGATGTGACCAACTCTATAGCCACCATGGATTTCAAAACCAAGCTTTTCCTATCTGAAAAATAGGACTTTGAGCCTAGGTGAAATCCTTGTCCAAAATTGCAGACAATTCCTACGGTTTGGTATTTGGAGAGACAAAAATCCTTTTATTTTCGTAAGGATCTTTAGACTAACTAATCAACTCCTCATCCTCCATGCTACCAAAAAACCCTACTACATCACATTCTCCCAGAACATTGAATGTCCCTTGCATTCCTTATATATATAAATAATTACAAGTATTTAATTTTATTGTGCAACTATGAAGTGCACTTGTAGCCAACATCTTTTTTTCACTATATTTTTCATGATTAATTTCAACCTGTTATATTTATGACTTATGGTTTGTATTAGTTCTCTATCATACATATATATGTATAGTTTTGTTTTGGTAGAAATACTCGTAGATTTTTTCAAGAAGAAAATAGTGTTACATTTTGTATGTGTAGAAGAATGCAACATAAAAGAGGATACAACCCTCAGAAAGGAATTACTATCTCCAAAAAAGTCTCACAAAAGATCATTACAAATGGTTGGTTTGTGCCATTACAAAATCAATAGAAAAACCTTTGTATTATCTTTAATAGACATTTGGTTTCCCATTATCCCACATAATAATTTTTTTGGAAGTGAACTATCAAGGTGATCATCCACATCAGCTAGCCATTAACATAATATACTGATGACATTTCCCTTAATGGGTAGATAAGGTTTGTCATGAAAAAAAATCACATATATTGCTGGGGGGGTTAACCCCCATATCTATTTTACTTTGTCCATAGGGAGTCAACAACCTCAACAAAAATATCCTTATATAAGCTATCAACCTTGGATTGAATTGTCTGTAGACATGTGAGAAAATGATATCTATGAATTGATCTACAACAAGGAGGATTTGATCTAGTAGTGGCTTTAGAGTGTTATTCTATTACGAAGATCCATTAAACCATTCTATAACCAATTTGGAGTCACCATAGACCCATTTGCTAAACCCCCTTCTCTAAATCTTTTTTCAATAAATTCAAAACAACATATAGTTGAACCAACTTATTGGATCCATTACCCAAGGAGAGCTTGAAAGGTGTCAAGCCAAAATTAGGAAAAGAGAGGATATCTCCTACCCCGCCTAGTCTAGGATTACCTTGACTAACTCCATCATAAAACACTTAGGGGACAATCCTATTAATCTCTAGAGGATTCTTTGTGTTTTGAGCTTTAAACACTATGCACCATTTGATATAAGCCTTGCAAACATATCTTATATTGTGGTAGAGCTCCATAGGGGTGAAAGAATTGTCTTGGAATATAATGTCATTTCTAGTGATCCAAAATGTCCATGAAACAACATAAGGAAGTTCCCTATGATTTTCTAAAGCAGGTTCTTCCATCCATGCTCTAAAAGCCTAAGATAATGAATTTCCTTCCCATTTACTAACACCACCTATTAAACTAGATACTTCCTTAGCAAATGAACAATGGATTCATCACTGTCCTTACATAACACACACTTGCTAGGTCGTTTCTCCCCTCTCTTCTATAAATTATCCTGGTTAGTACATTAATTATAAGTGTTAACCATATGAAAATTCTAGCTTTGAAAGGGCTCTTAATTTCCAAAGGGACTTCCACCACCAACAATGAATTTTCCCTTTTTCTACATACATAACATTGTAATCCAAATTGGTTGAGTAAACTCCATCTAGACTCTAGGACCAAGCAAGGGAGTCAAGTTTGTCCCTTGGGTGAATATGGTTTATTTAAAGTCTTCCAACCATACTATTCCATCGAGTCATTTCTTCTCCTATTAGACTTGACTCTTTTATAGACTTCCAACCTTATTTCCATAGAGTATCCCTGCCTAAGTCAGTAGTGCATGCTAAGAAAAAAAAAACCTCTTTCTTAGATTTTCCATAACCCCTTCAGAGAGTAAATGCATATTCTCACTTCAAAACTAAGCGTTAGTGCCTAGCTTAACATTATGTTAAGATTTTTCTTCCACACCAACCAATTCCTTATCATAGGAAAAGCCAAAGCAAGTTCCTTCCAAATTATTGAAGCATTAGTAGTGGGCTTGATCTTTATCTTATCTAATCCTCTATAGTAAGGGGATCTATGTATTTTGACTTCATATTTTTTTGCCACATTCTTGAAAAATTAATCAACCTCCATATGCTTTTTTACTGCTATATATTTTTGGGGCCTCATCCTCTTAAGGCCATGGGATTTACAATGTTTTGAAATTTTATTAAAGGAATCCCTTTATCCTTACTGCCCTTCATAAAAATTAAAATATTTCCTTCTAATATTTTTTAGACCTTAAGAATGTATGTGAGAAAGTGACAACAAACTGGAGTGGCCTCTAAAACTGTTTTAATTAAGGTTAATTATCCACCTATAGCCATCAAGTGCATGATCTAATGATTTTATTTTCTACTTTCTAAACAAACCATACCCAATCTCTTTTTCCATAGTAATTGGCTTTGAAATTAATGCCAATAGACTTTGCACCTCCACTCAAATCAATAGTGTTTAAGGGACTTCAGTCACATCTTAAATTTCTATATCATTTAAACCATTGAAAGAGATGGAAGATTTATACATATTGATTTCCATGAATGTGGTAGCATATTATCATTTAAACCATTGAAAAAGATGGAAGATTTCTATATATTGATTTCCATGCAATATATTATAGGTCTAAAGCTTCTTTGATGTATTCAACTTACCTTATAAACCCCGTTTCAAACAATAAAACATTGTCAATGAACAACATATGGGAAAGAGACATATCACATCCCATTTTAATTCCTTTCAACCCCGGAATCCTCTTGTATGCATTGAGAACTCTACTCAACCCTTCACCATTATTTATTTTTCCCAATAAGATGCCATATTATTCGCCTTTATTAGGAGATAATGATTATGGCTCTAGAATGTTGAATTCCTCTTACTTTTGTGCTTTTTCTTTGAAACAAAGTTGATTCCCTCTTGCAAACACGATGTCATGGTTCAGACATTATCATGGGACTTTTTTATAACAACTAAAAGGAATTCTCATATTATTTGATTAGTCTTATTAATATCCATATGTACTATGAAAACTAAAAAAATAAAAGGACTTCTCATGGTTGGATTATTTGATTAATCTTATTAATATACATATGTGCTATGAAATGATCTATTCTCAACCAATTATCCCTAATTAACCATTTCCTTCATCTTTTTGATATGATTATAAGTATTCAATGAGATATGTTAAAAAACAATATATATTATAATAATAACATTATACTTAATGATAGTTTTCATATAATGTGCACTACTCATTCACCACTAGTAGATTTCATACAACATATAAGTAAAGGAGTTTTATACTATTAAGAAAAAACAAAATCTAAACTGGGTTTGCGAAGAAGAGAAATGAAAAATCTATAGTGTGATCTTATTGAAGAGTATCTCAAACAGTTGTTAATTTAGTTGTTGATTTAGAGGAGCAGGAAGAGGAGAATAATTACTTCTAAGAAACATGCACATAAGACAAGCAAAAATTTTCTCCATTTTACAATGCAAATTCCTAGTTTAAATCTCGCTTCATTTAGTAGTGTAAATATAATATCCTTTATTTCTACGTTGTTTATCACTAGAATTCAAATTTACTAGTGGGGTTTGAATATTGCTCACTATATGAAAACTCCTACCAATATAATAGAAACTCCATTACTGCGGAGTTTCTTTTCTTTTTGATCTTTTCCTTACATTGGCTTTAGGGATTTATTGCTCTAGTTTGCTCTTTGGTTTTCTATCAATACCCTTAGTCTATTGGAGATTTTTGGCTCCCTAATGGTATGCATGCCTGCATTCCCTAATTAATTTTTAGTATTCTCAATTTTCTTTTGATAACACTTCTATTTTTCTTCATGTAGTTCTACAACATATTTAATTAGAGAAAACAAACACTATAACGCTCATAACATGAAGAAATACTCATTAATACTTTTTAGGGACTTTCAATTATTTGTTTGTTGCATGTTCATGATGTGAAGCTTCTGTCTGGCTTTGTCCAACACTATAGTGTTTCTATCCTCTATTCCTAAGGGTTGTTTTACATTTTTATGTTGAAAATGATTTTTTCAAGGGAATATTTTTGAATTTTTGGAGTATATTTGTAGCTTGCTTCATGTGCGACCTATTGCCTACCTATTTATGATTTTTTCAGTTAGAGAAAGTAAGAGAAAGTGAATAAATCTTTTTATTTTGAATAAATTTTCCTTTTAAGCATTTATTGATCTGTAAACTGTCATGGATATTCCACTAGAACAATTTGTCACAACAGATATGATAAATACAACTGAAATCTACACTATGAAGGTTAAATTCCTTTAGATTCCAGAATATTTAATTAGCGATTTTCTGCTTATGCATGGAATAGATAATATACAAAAAAAAGAGAACAGTAAAATACAATAACACACCATACACAAGGTAACATAAATATTTGCTCTAGGAAACCCTTACAGGATAAAATCGAGCTAGAAGGTGAGGTTGCTCTGCTCTCTTTTCTCTAGTATGGAAATAATGCAAGTGCAAAGGAGAAGGTACTCTCTATGGAGTTACTTGAGACTTGTGGCCTGTTAGGCTACTACAAAACATTCACCCCCTCCGTTATGCTCTCTAATTTCCCACTCCCAGTTGTTATACTCTACTATGAAACAAAATACAATAACATAGAATGGAACCCCTTCTCCTCCTAGTGGGCCGGTATTCAAGATAGCCCAATAACCACCTAGGGGTAGGATTTTGACTTCCTTAACCCTAAATTGTGGTAGGGTTTTGAAACTTCCAGAATATTCTTGAAATTACTCATGTGGCTATCCCCGTATGCATGAGTAATTGGGGTTTTCATGACATCCTCTCATACCATGGTGGTCAACACGATAGGTCAACTTGCAAGAGTCATAAATTTTGCATACGAAATCCAATTGATGCATGGTCTGGATCGCTGGAAAGATCTCAGAGTGTAGAACATTGTTAATGGGTTGTGCATAAATCTCAGACACAAGAACCCAAAAAACATCATTTAATTCCTCCAAATGGATCTAGAAGGTTCCAGACCCATAATTTTCCAAACTGGAACTTGCCACTAAAATGACCCTGCAAGTTGATTCCTTCAATTTTTCCACTCAGAAAGCATCTATATAGATGAAAAATAATATAATGATCCAATCTGTATCATTTACTCTTCAAGTGTGTTTATTTTTTTCTAATATCACACATCAAACACACACACATTTAAATCTTATATGAAACAATATTTTTTTTAGATTCATTGGTTTATGACCTCTTCCTTGTATTAATTTATGTAGAGAATGTAGAGAACACACAAGTGACACTTTCATTAAGTGAAAAAACCTAAAATGAACTTTCAAAATAAAATTCACCATATAATTTCAATCTTTTAGTCTAGAACACCAAGATTAGATTGGGCATGGCCTTAGGTTTAGGTTGGGGTGGTGGTTTTCAACTCCCAAAGGCCTATCAAAATTGGAAACATAGAGTTGATTACATGTGATAAATTCCTTCATAACACCACGTGTAATTGAAATGAGGCCTATCTCTTTCTCGAAAATGGGGTGTACAATCGGATGGGAAATCATGTGGAGTGGGGATTTCTACACTATCCTCTCACTTTTAGACAGCTGACTTAAGAAATTCTCACCCAACATTGATGGGTTACTTGACACCCATTTTTTTGGACAATCAATTTTAAGTGGCTAACTGTTAAATATCAAATATATAAATAATACAATCACTAACAAAGTTCTATAGAACCGTATATAAATCCACACTTTATTATTATCCAAACCCTTAAGGTAGGGAAACACCACACAATCGATCCTTTTAGGGAGGGGATCCACTCCTGATCACTTGCCCCTTCGAGGGGGAAACCTCCTAATGAGATACACTCCAAATACAATACCTCTAAACATGCCCAATATGTTTCTCATATCTCCTTATATAATACTATCTACCTCCTAAGAACATTCTAGAGGAGGAACCTTCTAGTAAGCCCTCTTACAATTATTGTGTTCACATTAGGCCTTATTTACTGAAAGTGGCCTCCATACATAAAAATACATATTATAATATTATTCCCCTTGGGTACCTCCCTAGGTACCCCATATTATTCCCCTAGCTACACTACATTCCATCCCCCTTATGAAAGTGTTGTCCTCAATACTTGTTATGAGGGAGTACAACCATATACTTGGGTCCCATGGATAAGCATGGACCATAATGTTGAGGTATGCTGGAGAACCAGGGTCCCATGTAGAAGTGATAGCCACCAAGTTTAAGTAGTCCAAGCTCCATTGTAATCCTGGGTCCCATGTCCAGGTGCTCATGTGAACTCCCCTTTGAAGATGTCGAAACTGAATAACCAATTGCAAATGGTGCTCGAAAGATCTACACTGATCATATGGATCCAAATACTTAGATCTCACCATATCCAAAATATCATCTGCATAACACACTAGTACTTGGAATATTGAAAAGTAGTATTTAGAGAAGTCTCTTGATTTCTCTCTAGGATGTGCTCTACATAAGGCATAGTAGAGTCATCCAAGAGAAAATGAAAGTGGTTGTCATCACAAAAATGACAACTATCCATATACCAATCATCACAAGTGGCCTCGAAAACATACTAAGTATATTCTTCTTGATTATATGATTCCTTGATGTCCTCCATAAGATATCTCTCTTGTATTTTAGCTAAGGTCCCTAGAAGATTTTGAAAACTGTCCTTGATGTCTTGCAAAAAATTGTCCTTGATATCTTGCATACCTTTGAGGATTGAAGAGGATATTTTTTTAATGCACAACATATTCATCAGAAGCACCACATATAATATACCAAAATAAAGCTCTAAAAATACTCTATTCAATGTTATTGATCTGGAAGCAATCTGAGCCTATAGAAACTGGTAAAAATCGCACGACCGTTTACGGAAAAACCCTGAAAAAATTGTTGATTTTAAATCAACGATATCTTGGCCTCCCGAACTTTGATTCAAACAATTTTTTTTTTAAGTGGTTGTTTTTCAGAGAGGAACTCAGATATACAACTAGTTTCATGAAATTTTGCATAGAAATCTACATGAATTTACCGGAGTGTCACTACCCTCTTTTTATTTTTTGTTTGAAAACATGCAAGATAGAAAAAAAATTTGCCTTTTTCATGGCCAAATAAAGAGCTTTGATACCACTTGTTAAGTACCAAATATATAAATAATACAGTCACCACAAACGATCCGAAGAACAATATAGAAATCAACACTTTATTATTATCCAAACCTTTAAGGTAGGGAAACACCATACAATCGATCCTTTTAAGCAAATGATCCACTTCTAATCAATTGCCACTTAGAGGGGGAAACCTCCTAATGAGTTATGCTCCAAATATAATACCTCTCAATATGTCCAATATATTGCTTATAAGTCCTTATATAATACTAACTACCTCCTAAGAAAATTCTAGAGGAGGAACCTTCTAGTAATCCCTTTTATATTTATTGAGTTCACACTAGGCCTTATTTACTAAAAGTGGTCTCCATGTATAAAAATACATATTATACTATTATTCCCCTTGGGTACCTCCCTATGTACTCCATATTATTCCCCTAGATACACAACAATAACTTGGGTTAAAGTAACTATGTCCTGCTAGACCACATAATGTGAAGAGGCAACTTAATGTCCTCTCTTTAGATTTCCACCCCAGGTTACTCACTCATGGGCTTGTGGTGATAAATCCTTTGGTAGACATGACTAGCCCTTGATCAACCTCCATTGGATTTAATCATGTAAGGTGGTATACTTGTCACTTTTGAAACTGCCTTCTTACATTCACTTGTGTAATATTCCTTTGTCAAATTTCATCACCAAGTGGGGGATGCACATTTGAAAATTCCCTTATTGATTTGTTTTCTCGAGGCTTCATTACTATGTTATAGGGGTATGCATTTTTGTTTGATAATTTAAAATTAACACAGTTGGGGACTTTAATAATTTTGCTAGAAACTATGACATTATTGATCTCAGTGATTCTAGATGTCCTCTTATACTTATTGGTGTGGTTCCTCAATTCAAGGGGCTTCACCCCCTTGTATACATGATTTAAATTCATCTAACATGGCGAATTTTGGTAGTTGTTATTTAGGATGTAACATTTATGAGAGTATACTTCAAGAGGAGGGATCCCCCTTACTCCTTTCCTTCTCCCAATTAAAGGGAGTGGCCCTATAGATCCACCTTTAGCGGTAGGAATTAAACTTTATAACCCCACATGGTTAATAAATGGTCCCATTCATCATGATGCATCTTATATTCTATGCCCATGAAGACACCCTTCTACATTCCTAAGTTTGAAGGACGATTTGGAGAAGATCCTTCGAACCATGTAGGGAACTTTCATTTTCTAGTGCTCTTTGAATAATATTACCAAGGATAGTTTTAGATTTATTTTCAAGTGTACCCTAGCTATAGTGGTATCCATACAACACAATGACCTTCCTGGAGGTATTTACACTACCTTCATGCTTTAGCTATGAACTTCTTGAATTATTAACAATTTCTTATTAGATTGGGATTGAGCTCATTATTAGTTTTAAATAGATGACTTTTACCCACATCATAGATCACATCCATGATTGGCAACATAAAAGGGGTTTTAGTAAGTTCATCTAATTGATAAGATTTTATTAGACTGGTTCATTAAGTCCCTTATTTCTCAAATTGAAGATGTTATTTTGAAGGTCTAAGAAATGTATTTTGTTTATTCCCAAACCATTTACTTGTCTGCATTCATACCTATTGAGTTCAATTATCTCATGTTGGTCAACCTCCAATGTTGGGAGAATTTTGTGCGTGTTAGGGTCCTACCTTGAACCCGTTAAGTAGATAGATAGGTTTCTATGTATTGAGGCCATCTCTAGTAAATAAGGACCATGTAGTAGATATAGTGTGAAAGTAGGAATTGTAAGAGGGCTTACTAGAAGGTTCCACCTACTAGAAGGTTTCGCCTCTAGAAAGTTCCTTCTCTAAAAATTTCCTAGGAGGTAGATAGAACTATATAAAAAGGTAGAAGCAATGTAATGAGATATATTGTGAAGTATATTGTAATCATAGCTCTACCCCTTTAGAGGCTTCCCTCTTGAAGAGGAAAGTGAACATTTCTTTCATCAATAAAGGTATAACATTTTTCATTCTGGTTATTTTATTTCCCATTGTTGTTATAATCTATCATTTCTGTAATAAATCTAAGTATATTCTATTATTTCTGCTCTAAATCTTCCAATTTTATAATAAAGTACACCACAAGTGGTATTAGAGCACTTTCCCGAGTCAATATTTTAGAGAATTGTTTTTAGGCTAGAGATGTATTATGATGTCTATAAACAATGATTTGTTGTTCAATGGGTAAATCTATGGTAGAGGAAGAATACACATAGGAAATATAAGTGGTTTCACTTGGTTGGATACCCTTGTAACCCATGTTGGTACCCCTTTGAGTAGCACCACAAAGGATGACACTTGCATATGAAATTTCACTTCCACATACCCTAGGGTATATCAAAATTCCCCTAGGTAACTTGGAACAAGATTTGGATAAACCAATCAACCATCTTGTTTGTATAGTGCATCGAGAACAACACTCAAGAATATTATACTCTAGTACCTTGTTAATTGGGTAGTACGATTAAGGGTATGGTCGAGCCTCCTTAGTTGGCGCCCTGAGAGATTGGGCCAAGTAATACTGTTGGACCCTACACGTATATTAGAGAGCTATAGCACATGGCACTCCCTTTCCCTAAAGACCTTGGAAACCCTATCCCCTACTGTTAGTCCAATTTTTTTTTACATGAATTGCAGTATTTAGAATTCTGTCAATGTAGTAATATTCAGGCATGAGTATAAATCCATTAGAAGTATTAAAAAAAAAGTCCGGGCCATACCCATACCCTTATTTGAGGCCTATCTTAAGAACATCATTATGTCAAGATGATCATCTTGGTAACACTCTCTAGTAATTCTTATTGGTGGAATCACTTGCCCCACTACTAGGAAACTATCTAAAAAAACACATAACACCACACTAATCACCTTGGTATCACTCCCTAGTAACCTTTTTCTTATGGACCCACCTCTCTATGGACAACACTTGGGGCATAGATCTATCCACTAGAGTCTCCTATTTAGAAAATTTGTGTGATGAGTTGCAATACAAGATAGATTGCAACCACTCCTATGCTCAACAAAATATTGATTCCATCTGTGACAAGCTAGCCAACTTGGAATCACTTTCAGAATAGTTGTCCAAACTCATCACAATTAGTCAAATGTGGCACAAAATTCCTAAAGTGGATCTCAACAATTTTGATGGATCTAGCCCCATAGGTTGGGTCACTTATATGGAACATTATTTTTCCCTACATGTCATCACATATGAATTAATGAAACTTCGTGTGGATGTCTTATATTTGGATCTTGAATGTTGGAAATGGTGGTAATGACATAAAAAATACCATATGGGTTATACTTCTTGGAAAAATTTTGTCTCATACCTCTATGAAATCTTTGAAATATACACTCATTATTTGGGATGACCAATCAAGATTAAACAATCTAGTATAGTTTAAGAGTTCATACCCACTTTTAAGCAACTAGTCATCCACATCAAAGGCACGTCTATCACTTTTTTAAGGGGATTATTTATCGGTTGTATGGAAGAAGAGATTGTTGGCCCTTGACCAAGTTTTGGGAGTTTCTTGGTCATGTTGACCTATTTTGGGACTTCGACAATCTGTCGAAGGAGGAGCGCAAGATGAAGTGGAGATCATGGGATCTTGCCCCCTTTTTGGGCTCCTTTTTGGGTTTTTGGGAATATGTAACAGGAATGGGATGTCGGCCCATGGGTTTACCCATGTTTAGGTCTATTTTGTATGTATAAATAGAAGGATAGGCAATGTAAGAAAGGGGAGAATAGTGCATCTATGTGATGTGATGATATGCTAAAGGCTAAGTGATAGTATGAATTGTAAGGGCTTTGTGCATGACTGTAAGAGACTTGCAGAGCTAAGTGCAGGTCCTTGTAGCAGATTGTGGAGGGCTTAGTGCTGTAACGCAAGGAAGAAGGATCTAGCGAGCTGCACAGATCTTCTGTTTTGTGCGAAGTAAGGGTTTTGAAGGCTTTGTGCTTGTAGCCGATTGACTGAAGACAACAAAGAAGAAGAGTTGGTGGACGTAGCCCCAGGGTGGGGGTGAACCATGTACACATTGTGTTATATGCTTTGTGCTTTGTCTTGATGTGTTCACATGTTATTTGCTAAGTGCTTTGATATATTTAGATAGATCTACTTTTGCTTTGTGATTATGATATGTGAGAATATTAGATCTGATCAAGATAGTCATGCTTAGTGATTGATATGCTCATTTTGATCCATTTATATGCTAAGTGCTTAAATACTGTAGATTAGTGTGAATGCTGCGAAGCTCTGTTTTACCAACGAAGTGAATAGTGATTGCATATCAAGGGAATGATGGTGCTAAGAGTTGTATTAAGTGTTATAATCACATATCTGTGTCCCAACTAAGGTTGTAGACACCCGAGTCTTGCAACCATCCCTGCCTCTACCTCGGGTGAGACTTCATCTGCTTCGTAGCTGTTGCCGAAAGGGTCGGTAGTTAGGGCTTTGTTGGTGTGTTGTTGTAGCATTGAACTCTGGGTCTGACCCTGTGCGGAGTAAGGGTTTTGAAGGATTTGTGCTTGTAACCGATTGATTGAAGACAATAAAGAAGAAGAATTGGTGGACATAGCCCCAGGGTGGGGGTGAACCATGTACACACTGTGTTATGTGCTTTATGCTTTGTCTTGATGTGTTCACATGTTATTTGCTAAGTGATTTGATATGTTTAGATAGATCTACTTCCGCTTTGTGCTTATGATATGTGAGAATATTAGATCTGATCAAGATAGTCATGCTTAGTGCTTGATATGCTCATTCTGATCCATTTATATGCTAAGTGCTTAACTATTGTAGATTAGTGTGAATGCTGTGAAGCTCTGTTTTATCAGCAAAGTGAATAGTGATTTCATATCGAGGGACTGATAGTACTAAGAGCTGTATTAAGTGTTATAATCATAGATCTGTGTCCCAACTAAGGTTGCAGACACCTGAGTCTTGCAACCACCCCTGCCTCTACCTCGTGTGAGACTTCATCTACTTCGCAGGTGTTGCCGAAAGGGCTGGTAGTTAGGGCTTTGTTGGTGCGTTGTTGTAGCATTGAACCCTGGGTCTGCCCCTGTGCCAACAAATGGTTCCGTTGTCAGGACCCAAAACTGTGATTGTTGGGAACTGAGGAAGAAGAATCTTTTTGAAAAGATTCGACCTGGGATTGTGAAAGCTCTGTTTGTAGATCTGTACACTAGTGCACAGTATTCTACTTGACTTATAAAGCTCTGTGCTAAAAGCAAGAAGCCCGATTTGAAGAAAAGAGGTCAGATCTGAAGGAAAGAAGAAAGATCTGAAAGCTTTGTGCTCTAAGAAAGGTAAAAGTGAGAATTTCTGATTAAAAGAGGTAAGATCTGCAAGCTCTGTGCTCTGATAAAGGTAAAGATAGTAATTTTTTTTTAGATCTGAATGCTTTGTGCTCTGTAGAAGTAAGATAAGTGAAAATTTTTGTTTCTAGAGTATGGATCTAGGTATGTTTAATAAAATTTGTCCTAGTTTGAAAACTAGGGTATTGATAGATAAAAGAAGATTTGATATTAATAGATCTGACAAGAATAGTGAAAGATATGTTATACCTATGCATAGAAAGAATGTTTGGACTAAAAAATGGATGCAGGATCCCAAAAATAATTTATTGCAGGTTATCTCCTATAGTCCTATTGCGTAGTACAAAAGAGGCTGGGGATCATTTAAAAGAAAGAGAGGATTAACCCTCTGTTACAGTTGCAGAAAACCAAGACATCTTGCTAAAGAATTCCCAGGGAGAAGACCCAGTTGTCTTTGTTGAAAAGCTATGGACCATGAAGTGTTGGATTGCCCCAGAATGATTGCTAAGCTTGAAGGAATGAATTTGAATCAAGAAAACCCTAAGGTAGATCCAAAAACTAAGATTATGGCAGAATATCAGAAAGGATCTGAGCAAGCATTGCTACAGATGAAAGAAACCTTGAATGACCACCAACATGTTAGATTATTAGAGATATTCAAAGGAAAATAATGCATTGAAGAAAGAATAGGAGACTTTGACATTGACTGTGTTCTAGATGAAGAAACATAGGTGAATATCATGACAGAGAGAACTTGGGAAGCTAAAGGGAGGCCTGCTATGATTCCTTCATTAGGAGGACTAAAGTTATTCAGAGGAAAACTGGTAAACCTGTGTGGAAGGCTCGCTCAGATACCTATGACTATCAATGGAACTTCGACATAGGAAGATGTTGATATTATTAAATTTGTTGAATACCGCACCCCGTTTACCATATTAATAGGAAAATGTTCGATTGACAAAGATCAAGCCAGACGAAAGAAAGAAGAAGAAGTTTTGCAACAAAAGAAAGAAGAATTAAAATATTTCATGACCAGGAGGATCACACACTTGATCGAAGAACAAGAGAACATATTGAAGCTATTTAACACTAGAAACCCAGATGTCGAAGTTGCAAGAACATTAGAAGACTCATAGGAGACTGAAGTACCTATCTCGGATAAAGAAGAGGTGTTACCCCTGAGTCCTAGGAGAGAATCTCAACAACACAA
>JASDQU010502584.1:15849-29018 GCA_032191745.1 Picea mariana | reverse complement strand
AAAAAAAATTGAAAAATCAGATGATTCTAAGCACGGAGAACAGATAAAGTATTAGGGGACGAGGAAATCTTTGATTCAGAATGTACTGAACCAAACATTAGCTTGCACGACCCATCTGGCAAACCTCCTTACCACGGTGACAATCCTTGCATTTCAGTTTCTCTGCCCAATTTTCTCCAACAGTGGGCACTGTGAACAAGTTAGCGCTTTTTATGACATAATGCCTTCTCTTCCTCTACGCTCTTTCTTGTGTTTTTTTTTAAGCTTTTGGGGCTCTGATGGGAAATTCCCTATGGCTTGGCAACTCCCAAAGGGCTACCCCATGCTGCAGGGTTCGATTCCTCGACTTTGTGCATGCATTTCTGTCGGTTCTGTGTTTGCTCACTTTATTGCCATTGCTCTTCTGGATGATAATGTGGTCAAAAGTATGTATCCTGTGACTTTTAGATGTGCTTCAAGTGGGAATCAGGTTCTTTTGCAGTCTGCTCTTTCTTGTGTTTCCTACATTGACCCACCATGGCATTGGATATCATGTGCATCTCATCACTAAAACTGTGGTTTCTTCTTATTCTCCAATTTTTTATTTTCGATATTTGATTGTCGATCAATAAAAAATACTCGTTATCTTTGATTGAGATTTAAAATCTATATTTTATATGTAAAACATTTAGGAATAACATGATTTGTTGAATGAATGCATCAGGGGTTTCCATTTTTAATTTTTTTTTATGCATGCACCAGGGGTTTCCATTCTTATTGTTTTATGGATGCACCCGGATTTCCTTTCTCACTCTTTTCTTCTAATAAAAAGTGAAATGGTTGAGCATTGACAATTAAATAAAAGTGATTTTGATTACAATTATCACAATCTACTTTCTATTTTTAGGAAATATGGTGTATATGTATGTAATAAATATTTGAAAAAAAGTGTAGTATAAATGGAAGTGTAGGTTTATAGATAAGATAACATAAAAATTATCTGTCTAAGCATTGGAAATTAAACTAACATAATTTTGATTATAAATTTATTTTAGTTTAGTTTCCATTTTCAACGAGAGATGGAATATCATTTAGTTGTTAATTGATAATAAGGATAGGTATTATTAATTGTTATTTGAGGATGTGAGTTTAATCATAATTTTTTAGAACTTGATTTTACTTAGATTTTACCTTAAATAGTATAAACGAGTTAATGTTTATTGTGGTCATTGTTGAGGTTACTTAAATTCTTTTTAATACTATCTAGCCTTAATCTCATACATAAAACCATATACTACTATTGCAATTTAATCTCTTATCAAGGAGAAAAAAACATATATATTTAAATGTATTTTTATAGATTTAATAAATATCAAATTTTATTATATTGATTATAGTCACTATTAATATTTAATATACTTATTTTGGAATATGGAACAAATATTCAAAAATAAATGTAATGTAGATATATATATTTCTTATATTTTCAAGTGGTAATGTTTTTTATAACTTAGTTATTAATTCACAATGAAAAGAATTATTACTAGTTTTTTGGGATGTGGGTTAATCATATCATTCTATTCAAGAAAAAACATGCCATATTCATTCTTGTAAGATGCTTACAGTTTTAAGTCTTAAACACTACCAAATACTTTATATATTTTTTAATAATATTTACCTTTAATCTTATATATGAAACCACATATTACTTTTATTTCAATTTAATCTTTTTATCAAAGAGAAAAAGAATATCATTTTTATTTTATTCTATTTTTATAGATTTTCTAAATATCAAATTTTATTAAATTAAAAAATATATAATTAACTTAAAACTATGTGATTAAACTTCATTTAAGATAAATAAATTACTAAATAAATACATTTCTATATTATATGCTAAAAATGTTAACATAATTTTAAATTAAAATGTATAACATCTATATTACAACATATAGATCTATGTAATTAGATATTTTAAATTAAAAATATATAATATCTATATTACAACATACATAAATTTGTATATAATTAAATGTTGAAAATTTTGAAATAATTTCAAATTAAATACATTTATAGTATTTATGTTGTTGACTAAAAAATAAATTCCACATAATTCGATTGAAAAGGAATTAAAGCTCCAACACAATTTTGGGAACTCATCTTCTAGGAGCATCCCAAAAATTCATTCATAAAAAGAAAGACTATCTTCTTGGAGCATCCAAAAAGAAATCATTCAGATGCTTGTTCAACGTCGAGACAACACAACCAGATCAGAGGGGAAGTCGTAGATTTGTGGTTCAAAATGGAACAAATGGATGCTAAACTCAATTTTATTGTGAATTTATATTCTCTTTCAATATATCAACACTACAGAGTTTATAGATATATATTATATCCTCACTTTTTCTACACAGATACCCGATGCCAATTATTTGTCTTATCTTCGACCAAGTATATTAGAAGATTTATAGGATTTCACCTCACTACCTTCATTTGTCCATCCATATTAGTGTGATAAGTTCATGTAACATACTCAAAATTTCATCAATAAAAACAAAATTCTTTATTATTTTACTTATTATTGAAACAAAATTATTGCTTACATCCAATTGAATAATTACTTGTTATAACATAACTAGCATTTAACTTTAAATTGTAATTTCATCCTTCTTTGTCAATACTTGTTAACACCATTTTTTTTAATTACACATCTCATAAATGTTTTAGACTCATCCTAGAAAAAAAATCCTAGTTACAAGTGTCCACTTGTCCCTTAACTGTAATTAACCTATATGAAGGTATAGCTTCCATAGTTTGATTTAAATGTAACGTAACAAATAAACATAAGGTATGGAAATTTTGATGTTAAATTCAAGCTCCAAAGGTAATATAGGTTCATCAACATTAAATGTAACAATTCACTTACACCAAGGTTACATCTCCCACCTACTCTGTCATAGGATACTGGGCGTGCAATTAATATACGTAGGGAGGGATACTCTACGTCTAGGCTTATCCTCAACCCGACGTACTCTGTGTGTTGGTCTTTGTCTGCTTGATCCATTACTAGCATGCCATGCAGTTTTGATCACATGCTATCACAGCCCTGCAATTTAAGTTTTGGTACTATTGTGACAGTTCATTGGTTTTGATGAAGTCTTAAACACATCAAGCATGTTTCTTTCCTTCATTTGCATAACCCTGAGTGTTGTTTTGGTTCTCCTCTATGAGAGTTTTTACTTTGTCTATAACCGTTCTTTCCTTGGTCTATGGTTTTAACTCATCTCCCTCTTAGTTTGGAGATTGTGTCTATGTTTCAATCTCCTCACAGAGTTCTCGAGAGGATTGTTGTCGTGTTTCCTATGTTGCACAAACTTAACTGTGCAAATAAAATATGTTATAAGAGGTTCACAAGGAAATGTTTGAAACTCAGAATTCTTGTCCATTCTCCTGGTTAACCCTCCCACGCTCAGGTCAACAATTGAGGTAAGAACAATATCTCTTTAATTTTAAAAGGACCCTTGAATTCCTTTACCCTGGTTTGTACACATTTCTTGATACTTGGAAATCCATTCTACCCATTATCCAACTTCGAACTCCCAGTGAACTAAATTCGTTAGCTGCTATTATCATTTGTCTTCCTAAAATGTCGTTATATTGTTTCTCCATTTCGCATTGTTGAGCTTAATGGTAATTTTAGATGTAGTTTCATGATATAAAGATAGATTCCTTCTAGCACTATCAATCCTTGGCTTATTGATTGTTCCGACTGTCAGTGGCTTATGGCCTCGATCACGCCCAAAGTATTACTCTGGTTCGAGGCTTTCGCTTTAGACAGAACTTACATTTTGGATTTGGTTTATAATTTACTTGAATGGTCCTAAGTTGTCAATATGACTTGACTGTAGTTAATGTTATGTTTACTGTGATTTTGATCCGCTTAAACTCTTTGTTTTTGGATTGTTCTCCTTTCTTGACATTTGGTCAATTAACCTAGAATTTTATTCGGTTTGCTTCAGTTGAGATGTACCAATTCCAAAACCGACTTATGGGATTTCCCCGGATATATCTTATAACATTTCATTAAAGATATGAAATGAGAATATTTTTGTTTGTGTTATAGTTATTATGCTTTACAATACTCTAAATGACTTTGTAGATATACCTAACTTAGTGTTTCTATAAACTTTTAAACTCACTTGTACCATGAATTTATCCCTTGCCTATTTTGGCCATGTTTAACCCTCATTCATTCATTTGATTTTTAAAACTCTCTGACAGTTCCGGTGACGGTTATGATTATGTATTTAATTCAAATCTTACTTGTTAGATTTAAATCTACAGTTGAAGATAGTTCTGTTGACAGTATTCGATAACATTTTTGTGACCTCTATATGTGTCTTGTTGTTTTTTGTTGTTGTATTACATAAATTTATTTGATCATTTCTTGTAGAGGACTATACACGTAAGCTATATCCTTGTACTTAGGATTCCAATATTCGTGTATATATCCTTTGTTTATTACACCTGTAAAGTATATATAATTCGTAAGGTATATATATACGTGTATATATTATTTGTTTAATATACTTGTAATAATATGTTTATTCTACAAGTGATTCATATGAGGAATCTGATTCTACTATCAAAATCATCGTGTTTCAAAATGCATTGATTTGGCTTGATCTTTTATTGTTCATTTAACTTCTGCTCAAATTTATATAGAATAAGAATACCTCTTATTACTATTCTCATTGCTATGCAAACTATTAAGTGGTTAGAATACCCAATGTTTTCTCMTTAATATAATTACYTATRTTCAATTCAGGTAAGAAAATGTCTCTTCTATTTTGATATGTGATATCCTCATAGATACAATGACTAATGATGGGCCTCTCTTTTATGCGAGGAACCCATCAAGTTGTAGTAAAAACCCATATCTCTCTTATCAAGAAAATGGTTTCAAGGAGAAGTCCCACATTCACRACAACTATTTGCACACACGTCTAAATATTATTTAAATCATTTATAACTTTTTATTTTTACTGTTTATATCTTGTATAATCATAAATTAACCAATTTATACCACATTATTTTCCGAGCTTATAACTCATTACATGTTTATTTTCACTTATTCATATTTAACCTATACAAATATTTGATAAAAAGAAATTGATGTATCTTTTTTGTATGGTATCTTTCATGCCAAATATCTCATCCTATGAGATTGTTCAATAAAATTTCTATAAGTAAAATTGTGCATTATATTCGGAGTTCTATAAAAATATTTAGATGTGCATTATATTCGGAGTTCTATAAAAATATTTAGAAGGTTTGATCCATATCACACCTCTTTCTCTCTCTCTCTCTCTCTCTCTCTCTCTCTCTATATATATATATATATATATACACACATGAACTTTCGTTCAATATTTTGGATTTCCTTTAAAGAAAACCATTATAGGAACTACATCAATTATTATAATTAAATGAGACTTCACAATTCCACTAATAGCATTAATATCAGCCATCAAGTTTGAAAATAATTTAAAGAAAAATATGGAAAACAGAAGGAGCAGCTAAGTTCTACCCATTCATAGAATGGATTAACCAAAATACTTGATCTAATCACCCCCAATCCTGATCATGAATCCATAAGGCAGAATGATCCTCTTGTTCCAATAATAAAAAAAAAACATCATCTATTGCTTTACACATCAGTGCTCACACAACAAACTTTTCGTTTCATTGTTGATACCAGAACAATACCTTGTTTCTTTTCCACATCAAATTCTTCTCTTTCCCACATGATAAGCAGTGTCATGCCTTCTCATACATATTAATTTATATTTTATTTCCTAGGTCTTAGTTTTTCCTCCAGCTCCTTTCCCTCCTTGGGAAATTCATAGCTTTAGTAATCCCTGATTTTCAAGGTGTGTCAATCACAAAAATTGACTTCTGACATATGTCCTTTTATGCCCATGGTTAGATCCAACTTGTTCCCCACTCATGGATTCATGATAATATTCTTTTAACTTGGTTTTCCCTTATGCATCCTTCATAAATTTAATTAAAATATTGTCTCTTACATATGTCCAACAATTGAGGACACTTGGTAATTCGATATCTTGCATATTAATTAAATTAATAACAACCACTTTTTCCCTACAAATCACAATTTCGAATTTTGCATTTAAGGAAATTATTTGACACACTAAATACTTTATTTGGGATATTACATACTCTCCTCCTTGTATTTAAAATCGTCCTCGATGTTAATGCTTATTCTTTCTGGTCATCCTTGGAGCAAAACTGGATATGTCTTTATCATGACATCCTCCAACTCTCAAGTAGCTTCTTTAGGAGTGAAGTGTTTCCATTGCACCTTTACCTAGATGATGACCCGGTTCTGCCGCACCATTTCTTTCTTGTCCAGAATGCGCAAAGGTTCCACCTGGAAGTTTCCTTATGGTTTCACCTGTAACAAGTTCCAATCAATTATGTGAGTAAGGTCATGAAAATATTTCTTTAATAACAATATATGAAAATCATTATGAACTTTTAAATTTTCCGGTAGTGTTATATGATACACCACTGGACCAATTCGAGGTAATACTTCGAAGGGTCCACAAAACCTTGTTGCCAATTTTTCACATCTCCTGAGTTTCAACGAACTCCTTTTCTCTTTAACCCTTAGGTAGACATGATCCTCGACATTAAATTATTTATGTAGTATGTTCTGATTTGCATAAATTTTATGTTGGTCCTATGCAACTTTTAAATTCTCTTGAGCCTTTTTAACAATCAACTCCATTTCCTATAACATATATGGTCCAACCAGGATTCTATCAACTGTATTGTCTCGACTAATAAGAGTTGTACATTTCCTCCCTTAAAGGATTTCAAATGGACTCATTTTGGTTGAGGACTGATAACCATTATTATAGGTGAATTATACTAAATGTAAGTAGTCTTTGCATTTTGTCGGTTTATCCATCATGTACATTCATAGCATCCCTTCAATAATCTGGTTAGTACGTTTGGTTTTTACATCAATTTGAGGATGGCAATCAGTACTAAAGTTCAACTGAGTTTCAAGCCCTGCAAATAATGTCTTTCAAAAACTTGAAGGAAACTTAACATCCCTATCATAAATTACCTTCTTTGGCATTCCATGTAATCTAAAAATTTTCTTTCATAAAAAAATATGCAATATGAACAACCTTGTAAGTAGACTTTACAGATATAAAATGAGCATATTTACTTAACTTGTCCACTACTACCATAATTGAATCATGATATTTTTTATTTTTTGGAAAACGTGTAATAAAATCCATTGATATCACTTCCCATTTTCATTCTGGTACAGAAAACAACTATAATAAGCCAGATGGATGTTGATGTTCCGCCTTTACCTATTGACATTCTAAACACTTGGACAAATAGTCAGTTGTATCAATTTTCATATTAGAACAATAAAATTGTTTCCTTAGTGTTGTAACTATTTTTTGATATCCAAGATGGCTTGAATAAGGTTTCTTGTGGATTTCATTTAGAATCATTAGTTTTAAATCCATCGATTTTGGTATGTAAATTATGTTTTTAAATTTTATAATTCCCTCTTGGTCAATTTGGAAATAATGCATAACCAGAACGTCCCATCCTTCTTTTTGACAAATAAAATTGGTGCTCCCCATGGTGACACACTACATCTCATATATCCTTTGTCTAATAATTCCTATATTTTTATTTTTAACTCAGTTAACTCAGGAATACTCATCTTGTAAGGTTCCTTTGACGCAGGGGAAGATCCTGGTATTAAGTCAATATAAAAGTCTATTTGTCTCCTGGGAGGTAACTCTGGTATTTCCTTAGCAAAAACATATTTAAAATCCCATAAAACAATGTAATCCTCTAAATTTGGTTTGTTATTATCATTTTGTATATTCATCACCTGAATTACATATTGTTGCACCCCTTCCTTATTCATTTTTTAAGTTGCATAGATGATATTTTTCTTACTGAAATTGGTTTTCTTAGTCCTTGAACTATTTTTTTTATACTATATTCATATTGGTATACAAATGACTTTTCATAATAGTTTAGTAAAACCTTGTGTGATTCTAAACAATCCATTCCAATAAAAATATCATATGATCCTAAGGGTAACACATTTAAGTTTACCACAATACTTTGATCATTGATTCCTATATTACACTTAGAAATATACTTCGTTACTTTTCTCTTAGTTCTAGTGCCCAATTGTACTAACCAATATTTAAGATGTTTTACTTTTTCCAACTTACATTTATCTACTAATGATGGATCTATATAGCTAAGACTTACCCCTCGATCTATTAGTATGGATATATATTTTTTTATTTTGAAGCTTACATTCAATTTCCACTATAGTAGACTGATGCTCTGCTTGTCTCCCTTCTAGAGAAGCATTAATTATTCATATGCTTTTCCTAATATCTCAAACTATGGTGGTTTCCTGTAGATTTTGAACTGAAGCTATACTTGTTGGGTTTAAGTGTGGACAGTTTGTTGGCATGTTTACAAGAAGAGCATGCTTGTCATTGATGGAAATAACAACAGCAACGATGACAAACAGGTAGGAAAGGAAGATCAACAGATAGGTAGGCAAGGAAGAATAGCAGCAAAGAAGCAACAATGACAAACAGGCAGGCAAGGAAGAACAACAACAATCGAATGGCAAGATCAACAGTCTAAGCTCAGAAGGAGGAAAATATTCAAATCATGACAAAGGTTTTGTTTCAGAGTCTCGCATATCGGCAAATGCAAAGGAAAGAGGTTCAAACTCACAAAATGCAAGATCACGAAAAGATCTGGGCCGTCAGATCTGGAGTAATTACGAAAGACCAACAATCATTAGATATGGTGAAGCTGCAAGGCGGATAAGACCGAGAGACATCGAACTCTCCAAAACTATGAAGGAATCCTGGCCGTTCATCGAGGACAGTCATGGACCGTTGGATCCAGAGGACACATGTCGAAAGATCATTTTATTGACTAAAAAGTCAAAGGCGCGAAATGCTCCATCATTCCAACTCACGAAATGTGAAATGGCGAAATCACGATAAAGCCAAGCTCTATTTCGGAGTTCATGACATGGAGAGTCAAAAGGACTCATCACAGAATTCCCGAGATGCAAAAGTACGAAATGCGTTTTCAAATAAGGCTATGGTCACAGCCAGTGGTTACATCTACGGAAGATGGAGGAAGGAGCTAGTGGTGTTAAGCTCCATCTCGGAGTCTCGGCACTCGTGACTTGGAGCATCAAGACTCTTCATCATAGGAATTGTGATATGCGATATCACGTTGCGATATGGGCCGTCGTATCATTAAAGATCTTGACCGTTGATCAGGCTCGATGAAGTTCATAAGTTCACGAAACACGAAGCGCCTTTTCACACAGCCTGTGGTCACCAGCGATGGTCATGTGAAGGGAAGAAGCTAGCAGAGTTAAGGTCCACCTTAGAGTCTCGACGATCGCGACTTGGAGCATCAAGACTCTTCATCACAGGAATCGCGATATGCGAGATCGCGATGAGATCTGGACCGTCAGATCATCGGAGATCTCAACCGTTGATCAGACTCGATAAAGTTTATAATTTTGCAAAATATGAAGCGTCTTTTGGCACAGCCTGTGGTCACAGCTGGTGGTCATGTGAGGGGAAGAAGCTAGTAGTGTTAAGCTCCATCTCGGAGTCTCGACGATTGTGACTTGGAGTGTCGAGATCTTCTATCACAGGAATGTCGAGATGTGAGATCATGAAATTAAAACTCTGTTTAGCGCTCAGTCACAGCCAGTGGGCATATGAATTAAATGCAAGACCCTACCAACTCCATCCAACGGTGCAGGTGAATTTAAGTATGATCGAAGGGATAATGTCGCTCTTCAAATTTAATCAATCAGTGGTGATTATGTTACTGAAGTGGTCTTTGGAGGTTAACAGTGTAACTGCTAGAAACCACTGATGGTTTCTGCCAGAGGACTCGAAGATACTTCTGTGTGATTATCAAAGGAGCTGAAGAGTCTCTAGGAATCTGCCAGTGGAATGAAGACTGTTCGTAGAGGCAATTGACAGATGGAACTAACTTCCAGAGAAGTTGAAGAGTTGTCATGATGAATAGTTAGAGTACTCGACATTAGAGAGCATGCAGAAGGATGGCGGGACAGCATGCACAAGGGGCACAAAGACTATAAGTATGTAGAATAGAGAAGAGATGAGCGTTGTTGTTGTTGAGAGGGATTCATCAATGTTGGGAGGTACGCAATGATTAATGTGTAGTTGAAGTCCCTTGGGACACTCTCACAACTAACCACACCAGCCAGAGGTGGGATGTAGTCGGGCAGGATTGATAGGATGACCTTTGTATTTTCCAAGTCATCACGATGCTTGGTTTGTTTCTCTGTCGTAGTTTGGGAGGACCCAGATTTACATGCATTCGATGGGGATGCTTGCACTCCTCTTGTCGATGAAGCTTGTACTACTGCGAACATGACCTTCTCAGCCATGAGGTCTATGAGAATCTCTTTGATGGATTTCTCTATTGTGATAAAGTCACCCAACATACACGCTCGAGACTAGATATCTTCTGTCGGTGAACAAGTAATCAAGGTAGTAGAATGGATGGCGAGGTCTCAATAAGCACAACACGATAATAGTCATCTCTCTATGGGCTTGAGTAATCACAATTGGAAAAATTTTCCACGGTAATACATTCGACGGGTTAAATAGATAACATCATAATGGACTCCTCCAATGGGCAGGAATGCCTCAATCAATAAAATTCCATCCATTATGGCGTGGTCCCAATGGTCCAATGGTGAACATTCTAGAAATAACTGCATTTCTAATCATTCTAGAGTGTTTTTTTAATGGTTTGGACTCCTCCAACAGTCATATTGATTCATCATGGCAAAGTGTCAGTCGGTGTTGTTATGTTATTCCAGTGAGGTTCAAGTTCTGCAAGTCTTCCTTCTGCGAAGTCCTCTCTGGAACCTCCCGCAAATTTTCTAGCTTTGCTTTCTTCTTACTGATCTGTGTCTCTGGATTCCTCTTTTCATTATTGTTCTTATCTTTTATTAGCATAGTAACTTCAAACTTTTGAGGATATTTCACAAGGTTCGAGGATAATACTTCTTGTCTTACTATTTCTGGAGTAAGTGCTCTACTCTTTTGCATGGATAGGTTCTTTAATCCTTCTTGCGTTCTTTCGAATTTGACAACTAAATCTCTAGCCCTTAGTTTCTTCAACATGTCCTCTTGTTCTTCTATTAAGAGCGTTATTCTCTTAGCCATGAAATCCCTTAATTCTTTATTTCTTTGTTCTATAGCTTCCTCTTCTTCTCTCCTTTGGATCTGATCTCTCTTAATCCAAGTCTTTCCTAACAAAAGTGCAAAGGGAGCATTCTTCTCAACAAACTTAATGACCTCGAATTCTTCTTCTGTCAATGTTCCACGAGAAATCATAGGTACATGGGCAAGTCTTTGACATCAAGTTATCAGTTTTCCTTTAAATAATCCTATTCCTCCTAATGAAGGAACCATAACAGGATGTCCTAAAATTTCCCAAGTACTTTATGTCATAATGTTCACCTATGTTTCTGCATCCAATACATAGTCTATGTTGAAGTCTCCTATTCTTGTTTCTATGCACTCTTTCTCTTTTAAAATCTCTGATAAACTGATGTCCCTATGATCATTCAGTGTTTCGTTCATCTACAATAATATAGCCTCTGATTATTTATGGTTCTTTAGCATATTCTTAGTCCCTGGACCTTCCTCAGGGTTTTCTTTTCTCATATTCATCTTCTCAACTTTATCAAGCATTCTAGGACAATCCAAAACTTCATGTCCAGTAGATTTACAACAAAGGAAAATAAGACTTCTACTAGGGCATTCCTTAGAAATATGTCTTGGTCTTCTACAATTATAACATAATGTCAATCCTCTGTTTCTCTTAAATGATCCCCAACCTTTCTTATACTATGCACTGGGATCATAGTGATAGACYTGTAAAMAATTCTTTCTAGGATCCTGCATCRACTTTTTAGTCAAAAAAATATTTCTATGCATAGGGATAACATATCTTTCACTATTTTTATCAAATCTATTCATATCACATCTTCATTCTTCTAGTTGTTCCCTAGTTTTCAKCCTAGGACAAAATTTATCAAATATACCTAAATCCATTCTTTCAAAACAAAAATTTCCACTTATCTTACCTTTATCAAAGCACAAAGCTATAATATCTTACCTCTTTTCTTTATATCAAACTTCTCTTCTTAGCACAGGGATTCACAAGTCAAATAGAGTACTGTGCACTATAGCAATAGATCTACGCATAGAGCTTTCTCTTTTCCTCAGTTCTTAGCAATCACAGTTTCAGGTCTCGACAACAGAACCATTTATTGGTACAGGGGTAGATCTAGGGTTCAACACTTCAACACGGTACCAACAAAACCCTAACTACCATCCCTTTCGGCAACACCTGCAAAGCATATGAAGTCTCACCTGAGGTAGTGGCAGCAGAGGTTCAGGACTCAAGCATCTGGAACCTAGTTGGGACACAGATCTGTGATCACTGTAGTTAACATAGCACATAGCAGTTAACCTTCATTATCATTTAACCCTTATTCACAGCCCAGGTAAAACCCTAATTATAGAGAAACACAGTATTCAACAAGATCTAACACACCCAAGCATTTAACACTTAGAAATAGAGCAGATCTAGCATTCATTCACATTACTAAGAACTAATATACTATATCATATGCATCTAACATACATAAATATGACAGCACTAAGCATAAATCACATCAATCACACAAAAGAAATCATAACACAGTATATACATGGTTCATCCCTAGCGTGGGGCTACGTCCACCAACTCTTCTTCTCTTTATTATCTTCCTTCAATGCACAGAGCCACAAAGCCAACTCTGCACAGGATAGGAGATCTGCGTGCACCTCGCCAGATCCTCCTTCCCCGAGTCAGGTCACAACACAAAGCCTTCTTACGCAACCTGCACACAAGCTTCTTATAATCACTTGCACTTATCTCTGCAAGCCTTAACACATAGTATGCACAAGGCCTCTAGCTCTACACTAAGCCGTTCTACTAGGCCTCTCTAATACTTTCTTACATCGCCTAGA
>JASDQU010502583.1:84924-95496 GCA_032191745.1 Picea mariana | reverse complement strand
TGTGCTACAAGTAAACCTAGTAATTGAAAGTTGGGTTTGTACACTCCACTTCCAGTTCCTTCTCGACCTTGGGAAAGTATTTCCATGGATTTTGTTGGTGGTCTACCTATGTCGAGAAGAGGTCATGATTATCTTTATGTTGTGGTTGATCGTTTTAGTAAGATGTGTATTTTGATGCCTTGTACTAAGCAGGTAATAGAAGAACAAACGACACAGTTGTTATTTCAAAATGTTTGGGTGCATTTTGGTTTGCCTAAGTCCATTATTTTTTATTGGGATTCTCGATTTGTTGGAAGTTTTTGGTCTAGTTTATGGGCACTCATGGACACCAAGCTTAAAAAGAGCACAACTTTTCATCCATAGACAGATGGTCAGACAAAGGTGGTAAATCGTACATTGGTGCATCTTCTTCGTGCTTATTGCAGCAAGCATCCTAAACTTTGGGATGAACATTTACACTACGTTCAGCATGCGTACAATCGAGCTAAGCACTCTTTGAATCAAACATCGCCATTTGAGGCATGTTTTGGCTATTTTCCCAAGTCGCCTTTAGATTTTATCATTGGGAAAGATATTTCTGTCAATGGTCAATATGACATTGATAGGGCAGAGAAGTTCATTGAACAAATTCAGTCAATACATCAGGTGGTGCAAGAGAAGTTGGAAAAGAGTCAGGCCAAGTACAAAACGAGACATGACAAGCATCGTGTTGATCATAGTTTTGAAGTTGGGGATGAAGTTTGGCTTTACATTAGCAAGGAGAGGCTTAAAGGAGAAGGTAAAAAGTTGAAACCAATTCGATATGGTCATTTCAAGATTGTTGACAAGATTGGTAGCAATGCTTTTCGTTTAGATTTGCCTCCTTATATGCAGATGTATGCAGTTGTTAATGTTGAGAATTTGAAGTTGTATGAGCCTCCATTGATTGATGATCAAGGAAATCATGTTCAGATTCCTTCCATAGATGATTTTTCTCCAGAGTATCTAACAAAACTGCAGGAAGACACCATCCTTGACAGGAGAATGTGAACTTCGAAATGAGGCAATGTGGAGTATTTGCGAGTTGGTCTTCAAGGGACAAATCCAAGCAAGGCCAAGTGGATTGAGGTTGGAAGGGTGAGGGAACTTTACCCTCATCTTCACATAGACTGAGATAGTCTTTTGGAGGTCCAAAATCTTCCTAATGGGGAGATGTGATCAGGGTATCAAATTTTGCTCAAATTTCAAAGTGCTCAGAATGCGACGAAAATAGTGTCATTGCGTCCATCTCATCTTCCTAATTCCGGCGGTATGTTTACTTTGTCAAATGGACTCCGTATGGAGAAGATATCGTGATCTGTTCGTCAAGCCAAACAGGTAAAAAAATTTGATGCTAACTGTACCAGTCCGTACAGTCCGTACGGTCTGACATGGCAGGGCCGTACAGTCCGTATGATGACATGTCATATGGTCACATGGCAGACGTTGGTTGGTTGACAGTTGGCGAATGAGGAGCTAACACATGTCCGTTGGTGGCGAATAGTATGAGGACACGTGGCCAAACCCGAGGGCACCACGTGTCGCTCATTATTTGGTTATTGAATTCATATATAAAATGTAATGGGAGTCCACGGGGTTTGACCCCTGGACCTCCCCCCACTATGAAAAGCTATAACAAACCTCTGCTAACCAACTTGCCGCCCATTGTTTCTTGTTATGAATGTGGGTAACATTGTATTTCAATTGCATATTTTATTGTTTTGGCGGGGGGTCGGGCCGGGGCTTAGCCCCAACCCACGGTCTCATGTATAAACATATGTGACCATAAATTGGTGCTAGACCAAAGCCCGCGCAATGTTGTAACCATATATTTTTGTAAAGGAATGTGCGGGAAAATTAACATGGAAAATCGTTCGGTCATATAATGTGTGGCCCCATGGGCGTGGAACTTGGTCACGTGGGTTTCCATGTGACCATGTGTCGAGCACGGGGAAGTTTACATAGTTGGAGTGGTTCAACCATTAACCACCTTTTTCCCATGCACGAGATCATATGCACCATATGCCCACGTGCCAAGGCGGTCAGGGGCTGGCGCACCCTTAATCATTCTACAGTTTGCACCGTTGGCGCGGTTGTGCCTTATGATGGGTTTTCATGCTTTAAAATGCATGTGAGCCAGGTTCATTCATGAGGGTGCATTTTGTAGATGCAGAGACAACAAGCTTGAAGAGGGAGACTTCCAGGAGGCATAACTTCTTCATTTTTCGATGGATTGAGGTGCTGAAAGAGCCTAGACCGGGGTTTAGAACACTCTGAAGCCATTGGAGCAGTTGGTTTGTCAATTTGAGCATTGTAAGACATGTTTTTGAGAAATTTTTGAGCAATTAATAATAATGATCCATTGGAAGCTGGACCAAGAGATGTAGCCCATAAGAGGGGTGAACTCCTTTATCAATTGTTGTGCTTATGTGTTTATGTTCAATGATTATGCTGTTGTCTATGTATAATTTGCGTAAGTAATCCTTTAATCTATGTGTTGCAAACTGATCCATTTTCTGTAAACACATAACATTCACTTGCAATAATTTTCAAGTTTTTCAAGTCTTCTTCATTTTTAGATCAGCCGAAAAGCATAGTTTCAGACAGAGACACAAAATTCATAGGGCATTTCTGGAGGACATTATGGAAGAAGCTAGGAACTAATTTGATGTTTAGTTCCTCTTATCATCCTCAGATGGATGGACAAACAGAAGTGGCCAACAGAAGTCTAGGAGACTTGTTGAGGAGCCTAGTGATGGAGCACCATAGTAGTTGGGACAATATATTACCGCAAGCAGAGTTTGCTTACAATGATTCAGTGAACAGGAGGACAGGAAAAAGTCCATTTCAGATTGTATATGGAATGCAGCCAAGAGGAGTTTCTGAATTGAGGGATTCATAACAGACTGCAAGTAGTAGCGCTAGTGCAGAAGAATTCGCTGAAGCGATGAAGGGACTTCACAGCCAGGTGAAGGAGCGACTATTGAAGTCAAGTCAGGAGTACAAGTGCAGAGTAGATCAGCATCGGAGACAACTACAGTTTGAAGTTGGTGATCAGGTTCTGGCGCATTTGAGGAAGGAAAGGTTCCCGAGAGGAACATACAACAATTTGAAGATGAAGAAAATTGGGCCATGCAAGGTCTTGAAAAAAATGGGACAGAATGCTTATGAAATTGAGTTACCAGAGGGCATTGGAATATCTCCGATATTCAATGTCTCAGATTTATACCCATACAAGCTTGAGGAAGAAGAAAGTGATGATCAACCAGAGGTCCAGTGGAAAAAGTAGATGCCAGTTGCAAAGAAGCAACAAATGGAACAGATACTGAGTAAACGAGTGGGTAAGAAAACCAGAAGGAAATAATATTTTGAATATTTGGTCAAGTGGAAGGGACATCCAGTTGAGGATGCTAGCTGGGAGACTGAAGCATAAATTTTGAAGCATGGACATACCGTGCAGGAGCTCATGGACATGAGCCCAAGTAAATTTTCAAGCGAGGGAATATGATGCAGGAGCATCCTTCACGACAAGCAAAACCAACGTGGAAGCAGAAGACAGTTGGAAGACGTCCAACGCAAGTTTTTGAATTTTTAATTTTCTCTTGAAGTTGATGCACTAAACATAAATGAGATCTTTTAATTTGGTGCCTTGGAAAAAATGTAATCAGACCTCGAGCCATATGCTCTCATCTGAGATAGGCAGAGGCATTTATAGTAGTAGTTGCAGGTAGATAGAATTGAATTCTTAGATTAGATAGTTCTAGAAGGAAGAGGGAAAACCGAATATAGACACCCTCATTTGTACCATTTGTAAAATCAATAGAAAAAAGAAGAATCTAGAGCATAGGAGAATAGCAGAGAGTTGTAGAAAACATCCATGTACAGATCTTGAATGAATAGAAGAATTTGATTCAGATTCATGGTTGTTGTGTTATTCTCTGTGTATGTGTGTTGAATGCTCTACTTATGAAAATTACTTCCTGTTATGCATTTGTTATCATGTTGTGTGTATGATTTCATGTGTTGAGATTGAAATCTGAGAGGAAGTGAGGTGAGTTACAATTGTTTCTATTTTGAGGGGGATTCCTGCAAGGAGTGCAGTTGAAGTCGTCCGCAAGGAGTGCGTTGACAGAAGGCTCAAAGAGATATCTTTTGTTCTCACTCGTCAAGAAGGTGCAATTAGGCATAGAGCTGTGCAAGGAGTGCGCAGGCTAAGGGAGGAAGCCTCAGTCGTGTATTTGAGCAGAAGCTTAAAAAAGAAAAACTGCTACTGCNAGGACAGCGCAGGGTCGAGTGACTTCAACACTTAGATGTGATTGAAGATTTGCCGCAAGGAGTGAGTGCAAGGGTTCTTCCTAAAGACTGAAGTTGTGGAAAGGATCAGGAGGAATAAACCTTCAAACTTACTGAAGGGTAAGTGTAGGGAAAGATGCTGTCAGAAGTCGTGGAGAAGCGTCGCAGGTTGGCGAAGCGGCGAAGAAGTCTTGTGGAGAGACACTCTTTTCATTTCGTGGATCATACAAGGAAGAAAGGACAGTCAAAATCCTTTGAGGATATTTTGTGAAGTTCCGAGGATCGTTAGATCTTGCAGAGGTGCAAGGAGGTTACGGTGAGAAGATCCTGAAGAGTTTGAATCTCAGGAGAGGCAGAGCCGTCGATTCAGAGTCACAGGAGCCATCATATCTACACATGGTATCGTGTATCGGGGACTCGCAAGTTGAAGAACCAAAAGTTGTGTAGCAAGAGCAGTGATATCACAAGATGAGATATCCCTACAAGATCAGAGCCATTCATTTTGGAGGATGCATGTCAGGAGATTTCCCATCTCGGAGACTCGGACATTGGAGGACCGAAAAGGAAGTCCTTCAATTTCGCGAGTGGCAAAGTGGCGAGAAGGCTAGGAGCCGTCCATATAATAAGGACAGATGTCATAGATCGAGAGATCTTGCGAACTCAGGGTTCACAGGGTGAGAGACCAAGCATTGGGTACTACAAGTCACGAGGACACGAGCAGCGAGAAGGTGAATAGCCGTTGGATTCGGATCATAGGAGGACTGTTGGATCAGCACATGGGATCGTGTATCGGAGTCTCGTAAGAAAATACCTAAGAAATTGGCCACGGGGATCGCGATATTGCGAGAAGCGAGATTCCGACCATTGGAGGACAGGTGGCCATAACAAAGCGGTGAGTTTAATACAGGTGGCATGAAGCCCTTGAGATCTCACCGCGAGAAGTCCCGAAGTATTGGTGTTAGTATTCATGAGTCACGAAGTGCTGAGATCCGAGGTTCATGTGGGCTCATGGCAGAGCATAAGGTGGGACCCGCATGGTCGAAGGGTGGACACGTGCTGCCTGGAGATAGAAGTCAATATTCCATTGAATTCTCGCATCTCGGGGATTCGCGGAATAGGAGGGAGAAAACTCGATGGTTCAATTGGTGAGGTTGCAAGGTCGCAAGGTTGCGAGTAGAAAAAATCCATCAAGGGAGGAGTCAGCTCAGCGTTGACCTATCACGTCTCGAAGGATCACAACAGGAGGCATAAGAGTTCAACTCACAAACTCACGAAGGTGCGAGTTGCGAGAGGCGCTAACATTTAAGCCTAGCCCACGGGTGCATGTGGTGAGGGCACTAATAAAGGAAGGAGCTATACCCATATCACCAGGTCAGGTATTGCAAGATTTGAAAGGAAGAGTAGGAGGCTTTGAGTCACAAACTTGTGAGATAGTGAGATTTGGTTGATCTCCCAGCACTAAAGAGGAGACCTCGGGGAAAGATTTATGTGGGTGCAGATTTCCCGATAGGGAAATAGAAGGACCTTGGAGTTCTTCGGGCGAGAAGGAAGAAGATCCTGTGAGAGCATACGTGCCTGGGTGGCGCGCCCTGCATCACTAGTACACATAAGTACATAACATCTGGTAGAGGAAGAAGGTTGGTCATGAATAACCAGTTGGGCCTGCTATTGAGAAGGAAAAGGTTGTGAAAAAATGATAGACATAGGGGGAGCCTTAGTTCCTTGGAGGAATAGAGTAACTTTTGCACGCCTTAGAGAATATTTCATGTAATGGTTCTCGCCACAGATAAGGAAATGATAATGATGTTTTCTCTTTTATTTATCATCAACAAGTTCAGTTTTGGGTTTATTTGGTTGTTTATTATTAGTTTTATCCTCTTTATTCTTACCCTTTTGTTTCTTATTATTTCGATATTTACCGGTAGTCGTATACTGGACCATATTCACCTCAAAGGTTTTACTAGTAGAAGAAGTAGGAGAAGTAACATTTTGTACATTGGTAGTAGTAGGTTTGGGATTGGAATGATTGACTTGTTTTGTCTGAGTTTCTGCATTAAAAGTGCTAGTCACACCATCAAAAACATGAGATGTTACTAGAAGCGTTAGAGTTGGATTTGTATATGGGTGAGGAGAATCAGGGATCAAGTCATATAATGTGCTTGTTTGAGAATAAACAAGATCCAAGTATTGAGAACAACTGATCTCCTGTTCTTCAGGGAAGACACCTCCCATGGAAACATCACGAGCTGTAGGAGAGATGAGTGAATTTGTGAACCACTCAACCAATAATTGATCAGGAAGAGGAACTTTTATCAATCATCATCTCCTCCTCCATTCATCAATATGATCTAATATGTGGGTAGAAGAGGATTGTTTAAAAGAGCTTAAAATTTCCGTTCATGTCTCATATCATATCGACAGTTGGTAATGTGTCAAGAAATCCATGGCTAAGGTGTTGAAATCATTGAAGAAACCTCTTGGAAATTCGATATATCATTTGGTAGTCGAACCCATAACAGTGTGTTGGAAGAGACGTAGTTGTATGGAGTCATCCATCAAGGAGTTGAATGAACACCAAATATGAAAATTCATGACATGATTTTTTAGATCTTCTCCCGACCAACCATCAAAGTTTGGTATGTCCGACAGTAATTTAGCAGGTATAACCGGCCAATCTCTCATGTTCTATACCACAATAGACTGTGAGATGTTGGCTATGGTATATGTGATACAAAAGTTCATACACTACTTACTAGGATCATAATTTAAGATGTACAAAGACCATTATGCGCTGAGGTATATTTTCAGCAAGCCAGTGTTGAGGGGGAGAATTTACAGATGGCTCCTATTGTTCCAAGAATACGAATTTGAAGTTGTTGTAAAACCAATTAAAATCAATGCAAGACCAAATCACTTGTCATGCATACTCTTGGGAGACGAGGCGGGAAACTTGGACGACAACTTTCCATATGCACAATTATTTTTGATTAATATGGTGGAAGATTATTTTATAGATCTTGTATAGTTCTTAAGTACAGGAATGTCCCCTTCAGACATGACTGTTGCCAAAAAAACACAGTTGGTAGTGAAGTATGTGGACTACCAATTGTTTGTAGGAAGCTTATATAAACTAGGTGTAGACGAAATATTTCAACATTGTGTGGTTGAACACAAAAGACCAATTATATTGGCAGAATCGCACGATGGGATAGTAAGAGGACATTATGAAGGTAAATCCATTGTGTTGAAGATATTACATGTAGTACTATGGTGGAATACACTCCAAAAGGATGCAAAGGAATACTATCAGACATGTTATGTTTTTCAAAGGGACAAAAATCCCTCAAGAAGGGATGAGCTTCCATTGAATCCACAAGTTACATTACAAGTTTTTGATAAGTGGGAAATAGAATTCATTGGACCAATCAACCCACCAAAAATATGATTAGGGGATAGGTACATTATTATGGCCATAGAGTACCTAACTCGATGGACAGAAGTCACATCAATTACAGATTGCAACACATGAATTATTTCCCACTTTCTATTCAAGAACATAGTAAATTGATTTGGATGTCCAATAACATTGATGAGTGATCAAGGGACACACTTAATCAATAATACCATAGCATCTTTAACTAAATAATTCCAAATTCACCATCATAAGAGTGCGCCATACCACCCACATGCCAGTGGCATAGTGGAAGCATTCAACAAAATCCTAGAGAATGCACTGACCAAAATATGCAACGTAGGAAGAGATGACTGGGACTTAAGAGTCCTTGTTGTATTATGCACATACAAGACAACCAACAAGAAATTGACATGGAAAACACTTTTCAGGTTGGTATACAGAAAGGAGGTAGTAATGTCGATGGGTTTTATTGTACCAAGCCTGTGAAAGTTTCTCAATAGGAGGAACCATGAAAAAAAAAGAGAACGTGCTCATAAAGAATGACAATGGGAAAAACACATCAACATGAAACTATGCTGCCCATAGGGGTGTAGACCGATTGGCAAGTGTCATGTAAATGGAAGGAAATTTCTAAAAATGAGGTCTCAAGTTTGATTCTCACCTCGATTTACTTGTGCTCCATTATTTCGGGCAGGGTGGATGCACTTGGGGTTATAATGGTAGCTAACGAGGATCGACCCCGTGTCATGTGAGTACGAGAACCGCAAATTGTTGATTCCCCCGGTACAAAACAAAAACATGAAACTACGCCAACCAAGGAGACCTGACACAAAATCAATTAAATATACAGTAGTAATTGTACCTTCCCACATGACAAGACCGTTCAAAGTACGAAAAGGGAAGGAACAACAGTTATGGGAGGATAAGGACAAGTCATAAAATGATCGTCATAACATGACATAAATCCAACTCATAAATCCATAATAATTACAAGGAATAAAAGAAAAACACCATTGATATGCATGATAGAGGGGAAGTACATGGCGGAAATCCAATTACGGATTTGGAAATAAAGCACCATTAACACAAACACCGGTCATGATATGGGCATATGAGACAGGAGGGAAGGAACGAATATGAATACACAAATAGAAAATGAGTATAAAATAAACCAGGGCTGCCAAACGCAGGATATTTTTACTTAGCATTACAGTGAAAATAGAGAGCAAGGAGCTATAATGCGATACAAAGCTACAACACCTATCAAAGACTACATAACTACACAAATGGTGCCACCTAGAGCCACATGATAAACAACAGTTGTACCAAGGAAGAATTACAACAAAGTTCCAGTAACCGAATTAAATATTGAGGAAACCCCTAGCACATCCTCATCAGAACTGAGGTTTCCTCATGACTACATACCTCTTAGAAAGGATGATGCCCCACCATTCAAACTGAAAAAGACTCTATACTATACATTGGTGACCCTAGACATTCCATAGGAGGTCATCATTGATGAAGACATGTTGGAGAAGGTACGCCAATTGAAATGTGTAGACCATGACATTACCAATGTGGAAACGTTCCCTAAAATTGCACCCCACAAATACCTGGAACTCAAAGTAGATCCACTTACAAAGAATAGCATACTAGTAACCAAGGTTTGGGCTAGAGGATTGGCGCAAGCGGGCCTCCTCAACCTGTTCGACATCCCACACTTTGGATGTAGCAACGAAGTCAATGCATGTGTTAAGCTCCTCTTATCATGCATTCATGGGGGGACATGTGGCTGGATAGGCCAATTTTTATTGACACAGACTTGATAGAAAGAATCATTTGGCTTCCAACCTAGGGAAAATAACCTACTCTCTTATTTGCAAATAAAAAGATATAAATGGCACAATCATAGGCTATGTGAGTGAAGTTTCACACGGTTAGAGGGGTGCGTGGCCTAGATGTTCCAAATATATGTGACCCAACCATTAGAATAGTGACAAATATGTTATCATGCAAGATACTATGGAAGTGGAGGAAGGATCAAGTACCAACATGGGTAATAGTTGCAACAGAACAATGTGTATAAGGAACTACAATGAGCTAGGAACCATTCTTACTAAACCAGTTCCTACTAGATTGCACATAATCCCAAGATAAAGGAATGGAGTTTCACTACCCATGGATCCTAATTTTGATTTCCTTCACAACATGAGGAGAGTCAAAGAATGCGCAGTTCTTAGGGATGAGAGGGAAGGCGTGCATAGTTGAAAAATACCAAAATTTCTGGTTTTCAACAAACAAGAGGTGACAAATGGATAGATACATAGATGTCTTTCTCTATACTAAAAGGATTCCATAGATTATCTAGAACGCACCACGCATGTCACCACAGTTGGTGGAGGCAAATGGACCAGTTGTGTAGTTTCACAAAAAGAAGAATCACAAGTACATTAAAGCCAAGAAGGACCCAAGGTTGGAGTGGGTCCAAAAAAAATACAAGATAACATAAGAATACATCCAAGTAGTCATGCATGATTGGGAACTAGACCGGAAGGTCCCAACACAAGTGTATACAACAACGCAACATGGGAACACTGAGGCAGCACAACAGACAAATGTAGAGATAGACCCTCTAGGAAATGGGTAGGAGGACACCAATCAAGGAAATGGCATGGAGTATGCACCATAAATAGAACAAATAGACCAACCTCCACAACCCCCACCTAAGATAGGGAAGAAACGGAAGGACCAAAGAACATGTTTATCTACGCAGAAGAAGACAAAGGCCCAAAATAAACTAATTGTCTACATACTAATAGATGATGACATGGACAATATTGGCTACC
>JASDQU010502583.1:52318-71805 GCA_032191745.1 Picea mariana | reverse complement strand
CATGAGGCTGGAGCTTGGTGGTAGCAATGGTGGTACTGGGTTCTGCATCAATGATTCATCTTCCCCTTTCTAGTTATGAATCAAAGTCAAAACCCACATCTAATTCAAAGGATTTCACTTGGGCCACCAGTGACTTCTTTGAGTGGCAGTCAACAGTGTTATTCCAAGGGCTCTTATGGAAGTCACACCACTTCCTGATATCTTTCCTTGTCTTTTGGGTGTCCTTATTTGCTTGAAGCTTGGACTAGTTGTCCTAGTATTGTCCATCTTTTCTCTTTCCTTTGCTCTATGGGTTGGGTCCTCCCTATCCTAGATTTTGTTATGAGGGGTTGCTAGGCCCAAATTGTTGTGTCTTTTGTTTTAACTTCTGCTCGATTTTGACGACATATTGGTAGGCCGCGCCCAAGGATGAGATGTCCAGAAATTCTATTTCAGTCTGGATGTATCTATGTAGAGCATCACGATGCTTGAGTACCAAATTTATCTCTAAATCTTTGATACCCATCTTGGTGCACAAGGTATGGAAGATATTTGTGAAATCTAGCACTGCTTGGTCTCTTTCCTGCCGCAGTGTGGTCCATTTGGTATACAAGTCGTCATAGCTTCTGACAGGGTAGTATTGTTCCTTAATAACATCCTTGAAGGATTCTGAGGTGGTCATGACTGTAAATAATGAGGGTTCATCTATTTTGTTTTTCTCAGAGAAAGTTTCCCACCAATCTTTGACATGGGGAATGTCTTTGAGGAGCCCAAAAGTAATATTTTCTCTATTTGAAAAGTTATGGAAAGAAAAATACCCTTCTAGTAGATTCAACCACATGTCTACAACATCTACACATATCTGACCTTCAAATATAGGAATATCAAATTTTATTTGTACCTTGAAGGGGGTCGTGCCTCTTCTCGAAGAAGATGCGTCACCTGTTGGTAGCCGCCAAAGGATTTATGCAAAACTATCTGTTGGCCCTTGACCAAGTATTGGAGAACCTTGGTCGTGTTTGACCACTTTTGGGACTTTGACAGGCTATTCGAAGTGCCTAGGCGAAGCAGAGATCATGGGATCTCGCCCCCTCTTGTGGGCTTTTTTTGGTTTAGAGTTTATGTAATGGGTATGGGATGTCAGCCCATGGGTTTACCCATGTTTAGGCCCCATTTTTAATTTATAAATAGGGAGATAAGAAATGTAAAAGGTAGTAGTGGATGTATGTGGCTAAGTACAAGTATTTGTAATCGACTTTGTTTATACTTTGTGTTAAGACTTACAGAGCTAAGTGCAAGTGATTGTAAGAGGCTTTGTGCACAGACTGTGTAAGGCTTTGTGTTGTGACCTAACTCGGGGAAGGAGGATCTGGTGAGGTGCACACAGATATCCTGTCCTATGCGGGGTTAGCCTTGTGGATTGATGCATGTAAGAAGATTGGAAGAGCCTAATAAATAAGAGAAGAGTTGGTGGGCGTAGCCTCCCACTGGGGTGAACCACGTATATCCTATGTTGTGGTTGCTTTGTGCGAAGTGGTTGATATGTTATTGTTGTGATCTATGCTTAGTGTTGTAATATTTATGTATGTTAGATGTATATTATGTAGCATCTTAGTCCCTTATATGTGAATGAATACTAGATATACTTTGATACTACATGTTGAAGGGTTAGATATATTTAGATATTGATGAATACTTTGATTTTATGTAATTAGGGTTTTTACCTGCAATGTGAATAAGGGACAAAGACTGTTGAAGGTTAATTTCTAAGTGCTCTGTTAAGTATTGTGATAACACATCTGTGTCCCAGCTAGGTTGTAGACACTTGAAAACTACAACCCCACCTTCCTATACCTTGGGTGAGACATCATTTGCTTCGTAGGTGTTGCCGAAAGGGTCATTATTTAGGGTTTTGTTGGTGCATTGTTGAAGTGTTGAACCCTGGGTCTACCCCTGCACCAACAAATGGTTCTGTTGTCAGGACCTGAAACTGCGATTGTTGGGAATTGAAGAAAAGAGAAAGCTCTGTGTGTAGATCTATTGTTGTAGTGCACAATATTCTACTTGACTTGTGAAGTTGTGTGCTAAGAAGGGATTCAGATTTGCGGAAAAGAGGTAAGATTTTAAGGCTTTGTGCTCTAATAAAGGTAAGATAAGTGGAATTTTTTTTCTTCAAAAGTGTGAGCACCAGAAGTCACGTCTGGATTGTAGCAGAGGTAAGCCTGATACCCGTCATTTTTATATGTCACGATAATTGAATTAGGGTGGTCGAATGGGCACAGGCCCAGGAGAATATCGTTTTAACTCAGAAAACTAGGCCAGACATGCATGAGCAGGTGAGATCCTGATCTAACTTCAGTCAAAAAGTTGATTTTAAAATGAGCAGAGGGAAGACTTGGTGAGAAATATGAACAAGACAGCTATGGGCATAAGGCCTTCCAATAGCTTGGAGAAGAAATACAAGACACTGAAAATGTTCTTAAGCGACATAGTTACAATAGCACAGTGATCAAACCTTCATCACAATGCTACTATAACAACTTGACTGGATCCTCCAACTCCAAGTTACTCAGTGTGAAGAGGAAGAGATAATACAGAAACTTGATTTAAAACTCATAAAAATACTGTCATGATCAAACATACATCACAACAACACAATCACCCTCAAATGGATCCTCCAATTACGAGTGTCTTAAATTAGTTTTTACAGAGAGATGGAGAGAACATGACTTTCACTAAACAGGAAGTCTCAGATATAATTGCATAACCAGGAAAACTAGTACTTCATCAAAACTTTACAATGCGCAAGCCTAGCTGAACCATCGACACTAAAAAAATTGCAAAAATGCTTGTATATACTCCAAGCAAAACCTTAGCAACAATTTCGAGTCAATGAATTGAAGGCATTATGTCTGCATGCTTTCTGATAGACTACGCATCCAGTCTCTGGTCAATTGTGCACTTCGATTACACACAAACGCGTTCTAGAATGGGCTTGCACATGAGTTGACAAGCTTGTAGTCCTTTTCTGAAATTTTTATTATTGGTGGAAATGATGTCCAACCACCATCAATTGCTTCAATAACTGCTTCATTGGGATCGGGTAAGGCCCCAATGAAATATGTATTTGAAGGACGTGGATGCCTCCTCATTCTGCCATCTAGATCTGCTTAGGGAGTTCATGGCAAGGCCAACAAGAAGGCATGGAAGTTGGTGTGACGATCAGAACACATGGCATGAAGCGGTGAATGGATAGTGACCAAGAAGAGGTGATTTGTCATGCTTGGTGCATAGATGAGATGAAGAGAGGTCATGTGTATGGATGTGGCAGAGGGAAAGCGATCAAGAAAATACAGCTGACATAACTTGTGGGCTCTAATATGTGAGAGCCAGGTGGAGGAGACACAGGGTTGAGAATAAGTTGTGGGGGTACATGATTGACTATGGGGAGGGAAACATGTCACTAGGATGGGTGAACTAGAGGAGGAGAGATAGTTGGCAGAAGATGAGGGGGACAAAGAGAAAAGGAACATGATACAAGGGTGAGTGGAGGACAGGTGCACAGTTGTGGATGGTGGGAGGAGAGCGGGGATGTGACAGGTAGAGAAGAGAGGCAGAGTGGGAGACAGATGGCACCAAGAGATGGGAGCAGTAAGTGGTAAGAGGTTTTAGGAGGGGGGGGGGGTGCATATTCAAAACCACCCATATCGGACCCCCTGCCCCCCCTATTAAAGGTAGAATGACAAGGGGGATTCAAGATGGAACCTTTGTCATATATCTGAGCATGCAAATCTCAGCCACTCAGATCTACAAGCTCTCATATTGGACCCCCCTCCCCCATTAAAGGTAGAAAGGCGGGGGGGTCTGGGATTGAACCTTGACTATAGATTTGAGCACGCAGACTCTGGCTACCCAGATCACCCTGTACTTTAGAATGGCGTGCCTTCACACCAAAACTTAGGATAAGTGGGTCTTTTAACCCACTCCTTTTCATTATTTTTCACCAAAGAGGGTCGCTTCTTAGGAAAAGACCCCCTTAAATATTTATGTGATAACATTAGCCTCCATGGGGGATGGAGTCCTCCCTGTGAGGCTCTAAGAAGGTTTTTGCAGCTCCAGTGCCTTGCTGTTGGGCTATGGACTGATTTATTGAATTCAAGAACAAACGAGAAAACAATATTCACAAAATTAGAGGAGCCACTTAAGGCTTAAATAAGGAACTTATTCAGAAAATGCCCATTTACAGAGCCACCAAAAATTTCATTTCCCTTCAAATCCTGCAACCTATAGGTATTGTTTGAAAACACTTCAGAGATTTTGAAAGGCCCGATCCAGAAGGCTTCAAACTTGCTATGTTTTCCTCTGTCCTACCCGGGTGCATCCCACTTAAGCACTAGATATCCTAGTGCAAATTCCCCTTTTCTGACCTTCATGTGAAAGGCCTACTTGATATTTTGTCGATGATCATGAGCTCTATCCATCACCTGCTCTCTATTCTGTTGGGCCTCCACCAGTTGATGAATTCTCCTGATCATATCATCGGGCTCTTCTTGACACTCTTGAAAGAATTTTTCTATAGATAGAGCTAGCTGAGAGGGAAAAACAGCTTATGTCCCATAAAAAAGTTGGAAAGGGGAAATGCATAGGGACCTCTTTTCTATCACTCGATCAACCCACAAAGAGAATTTGAATTTTTAATCCCAGGCCTTCTTATTGTCTTCCAACAATATTTTAATGAGCTTGATCATGCTTTTGTAAGAAGACTCCGCCAGTCCATTGCCTTGAGGATAATAAGGAGTGGGGTGAATAAGTGAAATCCCAAACTGTTCAAAGAACTTGATTAAAGGCTCAGACTTTAAGGAAGCAACATTATCAGTGATGATTCTACTAGGACAGTCGAACCTTGCTATGATATCCTCCAGAAAACTAATGATTACCTTGTGTGAAGCACTCCTGCTAGGGATAGCTTCTATCCATTTGGTGAAATAATCTGGTGCAGTTAGGATCCACCTGTGTTGGCCACTTGAAGCCAGATGAATCTCCCCAATGAAATCCAATCCCCATTGCTGAAAGGGTGTTGAGGCTACTACAGGATTTAGTGGCAAGGATTTGAGTTGTTTCTTTCCTGAGAATTTTTTAAATTGGATGTAGGCTCTGATCTCTCTACAAACATCAGAAAATAAAGTGGGCCAGTAGTACCCAACCCTGATAATTTTGTAGGCTCTGGTCTTCCAGAAATGATGTCCTCCACATAGGCTGCTATGAAAATCAAACATAACTCTCAGGGCCTCTTGTGGGTTTAAACATCTCAGAAGCACCCCTAGAGGGTCCTTCCAATATAAGACCTGGTCAATAAGGAAATATCTGATCACTTTGACATTTAAATCTCTTGCCTTGCTTTTCCCCATTCCATCAAGAGGCTTTAAATTTTGCAGAAAATATATAATGTTTCCATACCAGGTGCATTCTGCTAATGGTAAGTTGTCTTGAGAAATTTTGTTGGACAACTCAGCTTGTTAATTTTCTGAGCAATCATTGACGAAGTTGACCCCCAAGGATTTACAATTAGATTCAGCCAACATCTTGGATAAACCTTGACCTTTAACTAGCTTGGTAGGTTTTATTTCCATATCAAACTCAAGGATTTTTGCAATCCATTTGATCCTCTTTCCATCTATGTCAGGTTGAATAAGAATGTCCTTCACATAATTTGAAGGAACATATGCAATGACCTTTGAGTGTAAGACATAGACTCTGAAATCTTTCATATCTTTCACCAAGCCATAGGCCTGCTTTTCCATAGTGTCATACTTGATCTCAGCATCCCTCAATGTTCTGTTGAAAAAGGAAATAGGTTGCTCCATCCTTGCATCGTTCTTTTGTAGTAGGACAACGACCATTGTATCAAAGGAAGCAAAAGAAAATATCAGGAAGTCCTTTGAATAATCAGGACTGATAACCACAGGTGCCTCAGATAATTCCTTTTTTATTTGGTTAAAGGCTTCCCTGGGATCAACGGTCCACTTTATTTCATTCCCTTTCCTGAGCATGGTTGTAATATGCTTCACCAAACCAACAAAATTTGAAAAAAACCTCCTTAGAAAGTTAATCTTTCCTAGAAAAGAATGCACTTCTTTCTTGGACCTTGGGAGTGATAAGGCTTGGATTGCCTCCACCCTTCTGGGATCAATCCTCACTCCCTCAGCAGATACTATATGCCCAAACAACTTTCCCTCTTTTATGGCAAACAAATATTTTTTGGGATTTAAGGAAAGACCAAGCCTCCTACATTTCAAGAAGACCTTCCTCAGATGAAAGCAATTTTCTTTATCAGATATGGAAAAGACTGTTATGTCATCTAGATAGATCACCACAAACTGGTCCTTCTACCCAATGAAAGCTATGTCCATGGCTCACTAAAATGTTTCCCTTGCATCCATCAATCCAAAGGGAATTTTGGCATACATGAATGTTCCCCAAGGAGTAGTGAATTTTGTTTTCTCCCTGTCCTTAGGTAGGACTGATATTTTATTGTAGCCAGAAAATCCATCAATCATGGATATCCTTGATGCACCAATTACCCTTTGTAATAAATGCTCCACTTTTGGTAAGGGGTAATTTTCCTCTTTGAGCTCCTATTCAGATTTCTGAAATCAACACAAAGTTTGATTTATCCACTTTTCTTTCTCACTGGGACTAGATTGGCCACCCATTCAGAATATCTCAAAGGGACTATGATTTGAGCATTCAACATCTTCTTTACTTCTTTCTCCATGAGAGGCAACAACATAGGATTCATCTGTCTTAGCTTCTGCCTAAATGGATTAGCCTCCTCTTTCAGTGGAATCTTATACTCAATGACAGTTGTGTCATAAGTTTTGAGGTCTTCATAGGTTCAAGCATAGACATCATCAAATTCCCTCAATAACTCAGCATACTCAGCCCTCTCCTCTCTTGTCAAGCTTCTTGACAATTTGATAAATCTTGTCTCCTTTTCTATGCCAATGGTGCACTCAATTGTATCAACACCATCATCTAGGGTTTTACCCTTCACTACCACATCATTGTTGTCAAATAGCCTTTCCATAGGAATAAATCCCTTTGGAATGTGATTTCTAGGTAGCTGAACAATATGATGATCAACAATCTTGTTCAGAAAAATACTAGCATCAGGATTGGATTCAGAAGCAGGGTCTAATCAATGTGCAATGCTGAAAACTCCTCAACAGTCTCTAGGAAAATTTTTATTTCAATATCATCCTCAAAAACCTTCCAATGCCTAACATTGTCAGGTATGGAGGGCCTATACCTTACCTCTATATCGTACCTGATCTTATGTGGCAGAAGGACCCTAAAATTGCTCGTTGAAGTAGTCAGGGAATCATCCACTGTATTCTCCTATCTAGGAATGAATGAAATGTTGAAATCTAGGAGAAATCTATCTATTAAATCTAACACTTCATTCCTATAAGATCTGAGCCTTGGATGCTTGGCTTGGTAAAGATTTCTGACTTGTCTTACAACCAACTCAGCATCCCCATAGAAAACTATTTTCTTGATTCCCATGTCCTTTGCAGACCTCAAACCCAAAGTAAGAGCTTCATACTCTGCCACATTGTTGGTAGCTTCAAACTCTAGTTTGTATGATAGAGATATGGTTTCCAAATCAGGGGAAGCAAAAACTATTCAAGCACCAACACCATCTCTAGAAGAAGCTCCATTAAAGAACATTTTCCAAAATGAAGTGATTGAGGGAGAAACTTCATGGGGGAGAATTGGTTTCTTTCTGATTTGAAGAGGGGCCTCAGGGGTATGGGTGAGATACAATAAGTTGGATCCTAAATCAATGTGCAGGGAAAAGATGGGATGATTGGTTGGGTTTTCCCTATCACTGATAATGTAGGCCAATTGTGCTTCTCTGTACAGTCTCTGATGCTTCCCTCCAAAGACTGGAATGATAGCATATTTGAGGTCCATTTGCAATGTTCCCCCAAGCCGTTTTATCCAAGATCTTGAAAAAATCATGCCAAACTTGGGCGGAACATCATCCACCACAATGTCCATGACCACACTCTTCATGGGCAACTAAAATAAGGTTAACATCGGGTCTTTTATGACTCCAAGACATTGCGCCCTTCTTGAATCGAAGGAGTACAAATCATGATAGGCCTTTGTTACTTCTATCTCGAGATCTTTCATAACTATTTTAGGCATGAGGTTATGAGAATTCCCTTAATCCATCAGGCAATTATGCAACACCTTATCATGTATGTTAAGGGATGTGTAGAAGGGAGGGGATGAATCATCTCTATCCTCTACCATAGGACCTAAGGTGACTGCTAGCTTTTCATCTTGGAGGTGCACTGAGTCTACAGAAAGGTAGGGTGACTTGGACTGCAATAGTTTAGAGAGGGACCTCTTGAAATCTTCATGCTTGAATAGATCTAAAAGGGGCACAGGAATAGAGATTTTTTGGATTTCATACTCAAAGTTAAAGGAGGAAGGGGGCTTCAAAATTTATCTCACCTCTGGGATAGGGTCTTTGGCTATTGGTGAGAGATTCTAAGTTTTCTATTCCTTGGCAGTGTTTGTTGTAGGCTTAGCAGTATTTTTTGTTGTGAGAGGATGATCAGGGATGTCAGACTTCCCTTATTTCTTGTTTGATATAAGGTTATATTTATTAGGAATGCTACTGGATTTCCCCCCTCTACTCAACTCATTTATTTGATTGTTCATGAGGGATTCTTCATATGCATATTGAGTCAAATCGGGAAAAGGGGAGGTGTCTTCAATACAGTGAATTTCAGGGTCTAGCTCCTCTTCCTCCTCGTCATCATCAATCAGGTTATTTTGGAGAGGGGTTGGAATCCTCTGATCATCCCTATATCTGATCCTTTGTTCCCTTGGCATAATTTTAGGAGCATGGTTATTCGACCTTCTAAAGTTTCCTCTGTTATCAATGTTTTGTGGATTTCTATATGTCTTCTTTCCCTCCAATTTAATTTTCTTCATCTCTGCAGTCAGAGACTTTACCATCTTGGTCAATTCATCTACTTGAATGTGAGCTATAGAAGAACTAGGGGCCAAGGCCTTAGATCTCCCTCTTTCGTTGTCTCTATCATATTTGATTATGAGCCTATTAACTGCCAACACATTGGATTCTACTTCCAATGCTACATCTTGCATCTTAGCCAAGGAAGTAGCTCTTCTTTCTCTCAGCTGGAGGTAGAAATCAGGGACAAAAGCACTATCATATTAGATTTTGGCAGAGGCTTCTAATGGTTTTGTCTCATTAGGGATCTTGTTGTACATATTATTGAATCTTTTGGAGAGTCAAAGATAGACTCTCCTTCCTTTCGGTTGAAGGACCCAAACTTTTTCATATAATACATAAGGTCTTTTTTATCTCCTCATTGTCTCAAGAAGGCATTATTTAGAGCTTCAATCCCAATAATAGATCCAGGGGTCAGTTCTCTAAACCATTTCCTCACCTCACCATGAAGACATTGGACAAAATATCTCATCTAGACATATTCATTTTCAATGTTCAGGTTGTCTACATAACTATATAAGGCAACAAGGTGTTCTTCAGCAATTATGTCCTCCTCCCCGGTGAATTTAGGCATATACTTCAAGTAATCTCCAGCAGGGAGAGGATTCATGGGCTGAGGTAGGACTAGAGGGGAATACCTTGTAGCCACTATGGCATCCATTTTGTTTATAGGGGGATGAGCACCTTCCATAGGGATATTAGGTGGAGGTGAACTAGGAGGATAAGGAGTTTGAATGGGGGAAACTAGAACTGAGCTTGCAAGAGGAAAAGGAAACAACAAAGGATTTGAAGAGAAGGCTACTGGGATAGAGGGAATAGAGGTTGGTGTGGGAACAATAGTAGAAACGATAAGAGGAGGAGGTATGATAAATCCTAGGGTAGGGAAATCTTTTGAATTCCTAGGTCTAGACCAGGCTGCAACGTGAGGGGAAATAGGAGTGACAAAACTCTCTCCCTCTAATCCAAGACGAGGAGGAGAAAACTCAATAGGAACACTCCCAAAATTTAACAAATGAGAAACTCTAACAAGAGATCTGATAGGAAAACAAGAAGCAGATATCAGATTTTCTAACAGAGGACAATGAGAACTATCAAAAATACCTAGTTTAGCAATTGAAGCTCCTTCTCTGGGAGCCTTTCCTTTTCTGATAAGCTTCTCTGGATCTACTTGAGGTGTTGTCAAGGGAAACCAAGGGGTAGACCTCATATGCCTACCTCTGGAAGACACGACTGAAATAGTAGGTTCACCATAGTGGAGTCATCACAATGGAGTTGCCAAGTGCACAGGAGAAATCTTGTACGGCTTTGGTGCCTGATGCACCTTGAAAATCAGAGGCTCAATGTCATTTGATCCTAGGGAAAATATTCAACTTCATACCCAACAATGGTGCCATAAATGTTAGCAACAAAAGTCACCTTTGGATTGCAGCAGAGGTAAGCCTAATACCCATCAATTTTATATGTCACGATAATTGAATTAGGGTGGTCGAGTGGGCACAGGCCCAAGAGAATATCATTTTAACTCAAAAAACTAAGCCAGGCATGCACGCGAAGGTGAGGTCCTGATCTAACTTTAGTCATGAAGTTGAGTTTAAAATGAGCAGAGGGAAGACTTGGTGAGAAAGGTGAACAAGACTACTATGGGCATCAGGCCTTCCAACAACTTGGAGAAGAAATAGAAGACACTAAAAATGTTCTTAAGCGACATAGTTACAACAACACAGTGATCAAACATTCATCACAATGTTGTTGTAACAACTCGACTGGATCCTCCAATTCTGATTTACTCAGTGTGAGGAGGAGGAGATAATACATAAACTTGATTTAAAACTGGTAAAAATATTGTCATGATCAAACATACATCACAACAACACAATCACCCTCAACTGGGTCCTCCAATTCTGAGTGTCTTAAAGAAATGTTTACAGAGAGATGGAGAAAAGATGACTTTCATTAAATAGGAAGTGTCATATACAATTGCATAACCAGGAAAACCAGTACTTCATAAAAAAATTACAATGCGGGAGCCTAGCTCGACCATTGACACTAACAAAATGGAAAAAATGCCTGTATATACTCCAAGCAAAACCACAACAACAATTTTGAGTCAATGCATTAAAGGCATTATGTCTGCATTCTTCCTAACATACTGTGCATGTAGTCTCTGGTCAATCATGCACTTTGGTTAGATGCAATCGCGTTCCAGAACAGGCCTGCACATGAGTTGACAAGCTTGCTGTCCTTTTTTGGACTTTCTATTTATGGTGGAAACGATGTCCAACCACCATCAACTACTTCACTAGGATCAAGTAAGGCCTTGGTCAATGGTGTATCTAAAATAGGTGGATGCCTCCTCATTCTTCCATCTGGAACTACTTAGGGAGTTCATGGCGAGGCCAATAAGAAGACATGGAAACCGACGTGATGACTAAAACACATGACACGAAGCAGTGAATGAACAATGACTAGGTAGAGGAAATTTTTCATTCTTGGTGCAGAGATGAGATGAGGAGAGGCCATGTGGAAGGATGTTCCAGAGGGAAAGCGATCCAGAAAATGTGTTTGACAAAAATTGTGGGCTATGAGATGTGAGAGACAGGTGGAGGAGACACGGGGCTGAGAAGAAGTTGTTGCGGTACGCGATTGACTAAGGGGTGGGAAACACATCCCTAGGATGGCTGACCTAGAGGAGGATAGACAAGTGGTGGAAGATGAGGGGGACGAAGAGAAAAGGAACAAGAGACAGGGGTGAGTGGAGGACATGTGCATGTTTTTGGATGGTGGGAGGAGAGTGGCGAAAGGTGGAGTGGGATACAGATGGCACCAAGAGATGGGAGCAATAAGTGGTAAGATTTTTTAGGGGTGTTATCGAACTAATCGGTAGGTGTAGACACTAACAGATTTCCCCAGATCCATCTGGATCTATAACAAAACATGACAGGACACGACTCTTTCCCTAAGTTGTAATCATTGAATCTACTAATAGGAAGGAATAAGTGACATACATTTATATCGCTTTCTTAGGTCTCTGTTTTTTCCGCTTCACTTCAGCACTCTCATGAGGTCAAGTCCAAGACAACACAAACCAACCAAAGTGAAGTTAGAAAAGTATATTAAACATCAACTTATGCATATGATCAAGGAATTACACAATAACGTAAGAGTGACTTTATGGGAAAGGGACATGTCGTTGTATAATATTAATTGAAAGTAGAAGATACAACCTGATCGCCTTGATGTTGCAAGATTATTTTCAGTGACCCTTGGTTCCAACACACATAATTGCTCTGTAATTGCATAAAGAAGATCCAATTCCTCTTGATAAACCAAATAGAGTCTTCAAGCTTCTGTCCAAGCAGGGTTCTTCACACAATTCTTTCACCAATTCTTCATTCAATCTTACTTAAACTTTTCAATGAGAAACCTTTCAATATATAAGAGAAGGAGAGATGGTTACATGGATGAGGATGATCCCATAAAATCTGAGAATTTAGTAAAATGACAACCATATGAATGCCAACTCATTTTCTAGAAGATCCCCTTCTAGAACCCTCGATACCTCTTCTCCTTTCGAAGCTTAAAAATAGGTTTGCACCCTATGTATAGAGCAGACTACGAGAAGTTCGCACCCTGAGTGTGGGTGATCTATGAGAATGAGGGATTCTCACACCCTAGGCTATAGGTAGCCTACGAAATCATCTTAAAAATATGTTTTTGGAAGGAGACAAGAGCCACTTTTTCTGAGGCAAAAAGTCCTTGTTGGGAGCCTGAATACATCATTGTTGAGACATCACCAAAGTGACCAAAATCATGTGTAATAAAATGCCCCCCAAAGTATGAGGCCGGAATCTGTGAAAGCCAAAATACTTTGTAAACTGCATGTGTGTGTCAGAAACCAAGAGTGCACCTAATTGAAAACCTACAAACAACCAAGCATCTGCAGAATATAATACCAGTTCTGAGGTAGGCATTCCCATACTCAAATCATATATGGATGGCATCATGAACGTAGTTCATGGCCACCAATCATACACCATGGATCCATGCCGTCAAAAATATTGCATAGACACCATGAATACACTATGGATCTATGCAAGAAGACTCAAATTAAGACGACATAGCCATGTGACATACAAAGTGGATCTATGTGTCCGCCAATCATACATACTCCAACACAACCTAGACCAAAAAGAGGAGACCTAGGGTCTTCAATCTCATCACCTGATAGTATGAAGCTAGCCATGTGATTACATGTGTCGAAGTCGAACATGGTAGAAACCACTTGATTACTAGTCATTGATGAAACCGTTAACAAGTGCGAGGGAGATCACCATTAATGTCAATGACTCCCAAGGTCAACTAGTACAATCCAATGAATGTGAAGTAATGAGTTGAAGTCGAAGACTCGGCAGAATCTCCCAATCAGGGGTCAATAATGGAAACCCACTGTCGAAAGCGAGGAAACCTGCCATTGAGGCCTGCAAGTTCCAAGGTACCAATTGGTTTCTAAGTCCTGTTTTCGGAACAAGACTCATCATAGGAGGGCCTTGATGTATCCCCCATCCATGACACGAAGTAAGTAACATATTTTGAAGGTGAAACAGAGTATGAATATAGATCGAAATGGACACAGGGAAGGCTGACTTGATAAGAATGGACAACTATAGATGGCTGACTCAATAGAGGGTTTGAATGAACTTCTCTTGAACATATGAATGACATGACCAAGGACTTGACAGCATTGACTCAAAGACGACCTAGGATATGACCTTGTAGCAAGTCGAATGAGAGGCAAATGGATTTCCCAAACCATCTTCAAATAATGAATAGGGGGTGTCATGTTCAAGAGAAACACTTACTGCCATTAATATGAATACGAAAACACATCCCTTTCCCAAAATTTCCCCCACCATTTCTGGCGAGTACCTCTTTATTTTTACGCCAGCTTGAGGAGGATAACATATGCTTGTTGATGTAATATCATTCTTCAGACGAGTCCCTTGGATTATGTTTAACGAACCCTAGGAAGGAGTGCTTCGGTCCCATTATGGTTCTTTCAATGTTTGTTTAACGAGTCCAAAGATAGAAAACTTGAAGGTTTTTCATGTTTTAAGAGTCTGAAAAACACTTAAAGAGAACTCTCTTAGTTCCTTTTTCGTAAAATAGTTCGACAGGACCAAAAAAGTGATAAACTATCGCCCATCGAACATTTTGTTCAGATACTTTTACAAGCATGAATAGAACAAGGTCGCTCAACAATCTTTTCATTTTTAAGGAGTGTGAAAAGAGCTTAAAGGATACTCATTTGAATTTGTCATTTTCATGTTACCATGATGAGTACGAAAAGATGAGAAAAGTATACTCTTATGTTCTCATGTGTTTTTTAGCGCAAGAACAAACAAAGACTAAGCTCGAGGTTTTTCTAAAAACCATAAAAAGCAGTTGTACATGTGACAAAAAAGAAAAAACATCCGTACTCCTTCATGTGGACTTCAAAGTCGCTATATCTGCAAAAATTCACACTCATAGGACTATTAGGCATTAGGTTTGATGGACAAAACAATATAAAAAATCAACCAAAATGATAAAAAGTGAATAAGTATGGGTAAAAAGGGATTTTACCATTTTCATTGTGGTTTTGCCAAGAACTTTGCCCAAAACACCTCATTGTACCCCAAATTTCGTTGCTCGATCGCGAGAGGCACAAGTGACCATTTGGTGAACCCTCTCCGTCAACGAGGTAAGCTCTTGATATTCTATCCTTTCCATGGTTTAGTTTTTGTTTTCATTGGCAATTTTCAAGGTTTTGGGTTCATTTTAGAGCCAAAACTTGCGCCCGAGCATTCTCGCAGGCTAGCCATATGGGACTTGCAAGAATGCATGATTCTCGCAAGTGGCCTTAAGTGCACCTATGAGAATCTCACACTGTGCTAAAGGGGCACCTGCGGGGGGGAAAAAAATGAAATTTCAAATTGATCTTTGCTCAATAAAAAATATGCCAAGGTTTGAAAAAAGTTGTTGACCCTTCTCTTATGGTTCTTGTGCATGCATTTGACCATCACAATGCTGGAATGGAAATAAAGAGAACATGAGGAGGAGGGTGCCATTGTTGGGAATGACCTAGGTACCATTGCTTCCCTCCGAGACTGAGGGCTTTGAAATTCTTTTGGATTCTGGGCATGAGGGCCCAAATCAGGTTGTTGGAGTACCTGGTTCATATGTGGGACATGGACCAACAGTTGTTTCACGTGGGAGTTCACACATTGACCCTAGATATTGAGGATATCTACTTTCTAATAGGGTTATCATGGCGTGGGTGCCACGCTAGCTTGACCAGTAGCTGAGGTGGCAGACTCCCTATGAGTGAGTATTGTCACCAATACTACCTTCCAGAGGCAGAAAGAAGCAAGGGTAAGGTTGTTATTTGGGGGGTCAAAGATTTGACCCTGCAAGCCACCTTGTTCACTATAGCATGCATGGCTAGGAGTGCATCTCCACACATGGCTCTCCAGAGCCACTTCCAATACACCATAGAGTGCACAGAGCCATGAGTCTTCAACTGGTCGGATGTAGTTCTCCGTGGTATGAAGAGGCAATTGATGAAATGCAGGAAGGGTGACTTGAAGCAGTTTGGGTACGGATCACTTTTGGTGTCCTTCTTTCTTGAGAGGGTCCCATTGCTGAGATTATAGATTGAGTGGGGTTTACCATCCCCACAGGATCGGAGGATGCTGAGGTGGTGCAACCTCATGGCTCGAAACGTAGCTGGGCCCATCATCAAATACAATGATTCATTCTTTGACTAGTTGTGGCCACAGATGCTGATGGTTGATGACTATGCATATGCTGGTTTGGACTTCCGAGGGGATATAGATTTATCCCTACCTGAGGATGCTCAGTGGGGTGACCTAGGTAAGAAGTACACATTTTGTTTTTTTAAATGTTTTTGTAATTTTTATCATATACAATGTTTTTATGTTTGTCCAAGAACTAATCAAAAAATCTCTTTTTGATGACACAAATGTGGGGCCATATCGACCTCCAGGAGCATCTCCTATTCAGTGGCGAGGAGAGGCAGCTGCAGTGGCACGATGGGATGTCAAAGACTATGAGGCAATGGAGCAAAACTTGGAGGGGTTGACTACTGACATTCTAGACATGGCTATCAGGGAGATCCCTCGACAATATTAGTGCCACACTGTGGGTGTGTCAGAGTCTATTAGTTGACTACTTCATAAGGTGGCTTGGGAAGTTGTGTGTTATTGTGAGCATCACCGATGATGCTATTTTGTAGAAGCCATGAGATCACATTTTGAGATTTTTGTCCTTGAACAGAAACTTTTTGTAAAAAATGTTTGATCATTATATACATATATACAGCTTCTCCGGCTTATCTTGTGTTGTGTGGTACATGTGATGTGATTGGTTTATAAATGGCCCAAATGTCTGTCTAATACATAGTTATCTAATGCATCAATCAATGTATTTAGACATCTAGGAATGTGTTGATACTCAATATAATCAAAATAACGTTCCAAGAGGCGAATTCATAAATATACCCATAATAAAGTAGGACTTTGAATAGCATAGACATTACTTAGTTGTAGTACTACTAGTTGCGAATCGAGTCGTACAACCAAGTGGCGGATACTGAGTGAAATAACAACAATAAACAATTTGATGATGGTGCTATACTCTGCAATATTGTTGGTCGCACGACTGAAACACACACCTCATAGAGTGATAAGAGTTTGTTTGTAGGGGTGTAAATTGCCCAAGCAGCAGAAGCAAGGTTCTGAGTACTATGGATAGCACCATCAGTGAAGCCAATGTGGGGTAGCGAAGACTCCGACATCTAGAAACTAAACACAACGTAACATAAGTGGTCGAGGGTAGAGACCAGATAATGAAAAAGCATACTACAGTAACACACAAGAAGTATGATACAATAAAATACAAGTACTCATACACAAGTGATCTTAGGCATAATACTTCTTTAAGTACAACCTATTTCTAGGTTCACTCAAAGGAATACCATCGTAGTCTACTAACTCGTAAGATCCTTTCTCCAAAACTCATCTAACGATATAAGGAACTCACCACATAGCTTCAAATTTTCCAGCTCCTAGCATATCCTGATCTTATTTATAAAGGATAACCAGATCACCTTCAGAGAAAATGAGAAGCTTGACATGTTTTTCATATTGGGCTTTGACGCGTTTCTTCTGGGCTTCTATGACTAGGGCAGTGTGGTGATGAGTTTTGTCTAATCGCATGAGATACAAAAAAAGTTCTTCTTCGGCAAAAGTGTTTGGGAGGATTTCAAAGGCTAGTTTTAGGGAGGGTATCTCACATTCAATCGACAGGATGCCTTCTAGACCATAGACTAACCGGAATGGTGTAAACCTGGTAGCAGACTTAACGAATGTCCAGTAAGCCCACAATGATGAAAACAACATTGTGTGTCAACTCGTTTTATGAATCCCTATAATTCGTCGAAGCATGGTAATGAGGACTTTGTTAATTGCTTCGACTTGGCCATTGGCTTGTGGGTAATAGGGTGTTTAGTATTTGTGACGAAGACCCAACTTTTCAGTGAGTTCAAACATCATGAAGTTTCTAAAGTGGCTACCGTGATCAATGATGATAGCCTGAGGAACACCAAAATGATCTATGATGTGATTGAATATGAATAATGCTGCGATCGTTTTGGTGTTGTCAAATGTCGGCATCACCTCGGCCCATTTCATAAAATAGTCTACAGCTACAATGATGTATCCATACCCCCGAGTGAGGGTGACATGTCATGAAATCGATACCTCATTTCTAAAAAGTACCAATGGAGAACACAGGGTGAAGAGGAGCAGGATGTGACTGTATTTTATGGTTGTAGATCTGGAAAGAGTGGCATTTTTGGACAACAATTATACAATCGTTAAATAAAGAAGGCCAAAAATACCCTGCTCACAAGATTTTCTGGGCAGTAGCATACCCAGACATATGACCACCACAGGCTCCAGAATGGCAGTCATTGAGGGATTTCTCAGCTTCATCAAACGTGAGGCAGCGTTGAAAAACTAAGTCAATCCCACGACAATAAAGAGTATCACCGAGGATAATATACTGACGGGCTTGGTAGCGTATTAGACGGTGGTCAATACTAGACAAATTGGGTTAGAAAGTCTAGGTTTGGAGATATATGATGATATCTCCATACCAAAGATCATTGGAACTAATCAGGAAAATGGATTCAATAGGTAATGAATTGGTTGCTACATTTCCCATCTCAAAGTAGGGAAAGTCGCATATCAACTCGGCAAACACTAAGTATTTCTTGGACTTAGCGTGTTCAAATTCTAAGTCAAACTCCTGGCAGATCACGATCAATTTGGAGTATTTTCACCCTAGCATTTGACGTGTGAGAATGTTCTACATAGGGTTGCAGTTAGAAATTACCATGGTCTTGTGGGAGAGGATATAGTGCCAGAAATGTTGAACTGCTTGGACGGCTGCCAAGGCCATTTTTTCAACATGTAAATACTTGGTTTCGGTAGGTGTAAGACTTTGACTCAACTAATAGATAACATGTTCATCATGAGAATCACCCTCCTGGATGAGAACCATAGAAATGGTGTAATCCAAGGTTGCAAAGTAGAGGAAATAATCATGGTTGTAATCAGGTGGGAAGAGAAGCAGAGTACATGTCAGGAACGGTTTCAAAGCTTCGAAATATTTGTTGGTGATGGTATCCCATATGAACTTAGACCCCTTTTTGAGTAGTCATCTAAATCCAAGAGTTAGCTCGGCATAGTTCGGGATGAAACAATGAAGAAAGTTTACTTTCCCTTGCAAAACTTTGAAACTGGCGAAGCGAAGAAGGAGGAGGGAGATTGAGAATCGCCTCGACCTTCAAAGGATCTACTCTGATCCCTTGACGTGAAACAATAAAGCTTAGAAGTCGGCCAGATTCTACGTAGAAAACACATTTGTGAGGATTCAAGCGTATATGGTAAAAAAAACATCTAAGGAAAATGGTTCGGAGGTGTATTGGATGATCGACACAGTGCATGGAATGAGTGGGTAAGTTGTCGAGATATGGTTGCATGATGTGATTGATGTCATGGAAGACGTAAGACATAGCATGCTGAAAAGTTGTACCAGCATTTTTTAGACTTAATGGAAGTTTCCAATAGGAAAAAGTTCCCCAAGGTAAAATAAAATCGGTTTTGTGTTGGTCCGTGGGAACGATATTGATTTGATTATATCCGAAGAAACCATCCATCAGAGAGAAGATTTCACTTCCAACACAATTGTCGACGATCTGGTTAATGAAGGGGGTAGGAAAGTTGTCTTTAGGAAATTCTTTGTTAATATTGTTAGAATATAGAATATGGTGTGCTCATTTTACCATTGACGATACCTTCGTCACCCAACCATAGGCCGAAGCCTCCCTCCG
>JASDQU010502583.1:39278-52218 GCA_032191745.1 Picea mariana | reverse complement strand
CAGGGTCTCTTTGACTGACCTCTCCACACAGTAGAAGCGAGTAGATAAGGTCGTGGAACAATACTTAGATATTTTCTCCTCACCTACCCAGGTACCTCTGCACTACCAGGTCAATCACCCAATCAAGCTGACCCCTGATGCACCACTGCCCAATGGTCCAGTCTATCGTCACTTGTTGTTAGAGAATGAGGAGATCAAAAAACAGATCCAAGAAATTTTCCACAAGGGGCACATCCATCCCATCTCATCACCTTGCGAGAGACCAATCATGTTGGTACAGAAGAAATATGGAACCTGGCGAATCTATGTTGATTACCAGGATTTGAATAAAATCAAAGTCAGAAACCGGTACCCAATTCCCCGAATTGACGACCTCCTTGATCAACTCACTGGGAGCCAAATACTTCAGTAAGATTTATCTGAAGTCTGGCTACCACCAGGTCCTGATAGAACATACAGATGTATGGAAGACTTCCTTCAATTCAAAGGAAGGCCTTTTTGAATGGTTGTTCATGCCCTTTGTTTTGACAAATTCTCCAACCACTTTCATGAGGATTTTGGATGATATACTACAACCATTCACCAATACTTTTGTAGTGGTGTATCTAGATGACATTATCATTTACATCAAGACTTGGGCCAAACACTTGCAGCATATTCAACAGGTTCTACACACCTTGCGATAGCACAAGCTATACACCAACCTGAAAAAATGCTCCTTCAGCATGGACAGGGTCCATTACCTAGGCTACATCATTGATCAACATGACGTACATGTGGATCCAGCCAATATCCAAGTCATCCATGACTAGCCAACCCCAATCACACTCACTGAGATTCAGATCTTCTTAGGCCTTGCCAATTTCTACCACAAGTTTGTGTTGGGATTCTCCCATATTGCATGGGCCCTCAGCTAAATAACCATGGGTGGTGGTAAGGAGAGATTTGCGTGGGGCTGGTCCCAACAACAAGTGTTCAATGATTTGAAGAAACTCTTATGCTCAATCCCAGTACTTTCACAAACATACCTATAAAATCCCTTTGAGATTGAGACATATGCTTCAAACTATTCTTGTGGGTGTTGTTCTCACTTAGCAAGACCACCTCATGGCCTATCATAGTGAGAAAATATCAGATGATGTTCGTAAGTACCCTACTTATGAAAAATAAATGTACTCCATTGTGTAATCCTTCCACCAGTGGAGACATTACATTATTGGGAAGAAGACAATCATCCACACTAATCATTATCCACTGTAGTTCATGCAGACGCAAGGAAAATTGCAGAATGACCACCATCAAAAGTGGTCCACATACTTGCAACAATTCCACCTCAACATCAAGTATAAAACAGGAAAAACCAACTGTGTCATTGATTTCCTCAACAGACTGCCAGTCACGACACTCACCACGGTCCTAGACTCTTGCAGCCATGAGACCTCTAGATGGCTCCAACTCTATGAGATAGACCTGGACTTCGCCACCACCTATTAAATGTTGGGTGCAAACGCAGTTGTTGATAATTTCCATCTTCAAGATGGGTTGTTGTGTCATCTGGTCCATATCTTTGTTCAATCAAGCGAGCTAATGAAGCTGATCTAGGAAGCCCACTACAATCGGGTGAGAGGACACTTCGTCATCAAAAGGACAGTGGCGATGCTACAAAAACATTTCTACTGGCCAAAACTTCGACATGAGGTCAACAAGTATATCAGGTCTTTCACTGCCTGTGCTATTGCCAAATTGAAGACTAAGAAACATGGCCTGTACACCCCTATTCCTACTCCTGACATGCCATGGGAATCCATATCAATGGACTACATGTCGGGACTCCCATCAACCAAGTGGGGAAACAACTGTGTTTTTTTGGTTGTTGATGGTTTTTCTATGATGACAATTCTGGTTGCCTACAAGAAGAGCATCACAACAAAGGCCACTGCCAATCTCTTCTTTGAACGAGTCTAGGTACATTTTGGAATCCCACAAAACATTGTCTCAGATCGAGACAATCGATTTCTCAGCACATTCTGGTCGAGACTCTGGTCACTTCTGGACACCAAGCTCACCAAATCCATGACCTTCCAACCCCAGACAGATGGCCAAACTGAGGTCGTAAATTGAATGATTAAGCATATCCTTCATATGTAAAATTCCAAGTGCCCTCGTACATGGGATGAGATCATTCCCTATGTCTAACATAGCTACAATCAAGCCCTGCATAGCTCAACCATCCACAACCACTTTCAGGTGGGGTTGGGATTCCAACCATTGGGTCCCATAGATGTTGCACTTCCCCTCACGGTCACCTCGAATGAATCATCTCCTACTCCAATTGAAGTTGACAAAGCCACCCGGTTCATTGAGAGGATCCAACACATCTACCAATAGGTTTAGGATATCCTATAGAAGTCTAATGACAAGTACAAACAGTGCCATGCTCAACATCAGGTGCCACATAAGTTTCAGGTGGGTGACAAAGTTTGGTTTCAATTGTAGAAAGAATGCCTTACAGGACCCCATCAGAAGCTTCACCCACTTTGTTATGGGTGGTACACCATCACCGAGGCCATGGAGAATAATGTTTTTTATCTCAACATTCCTTCTTTCCTTGTCTTGAACCTAGTGTTCAACGTGGATCTTCTTTGGCCTTATTTCCCACCATTATTGGACACCTCAGAAGTAGCAGAACGACTGACACCAATAGAGCTCAAACCCGACTGCATACGATAGGAATATAATGATCATATTGTGGACACATAGATCAAGGGAAATTGATAGCAAAGGATCTAACTTTATCGAGTCGTCAAAGAAGGGCAGCTCCTGCACTAAGGCAAGTGGCTCATCTGAGGCCAAATTCAGTAGAAATTTCCTCATCTGATGGGGAGCTCAACACAATGGATACCATTGATTCCTAAGGAGGGAGGATTGATCCAGGTGGATATCAGTGGCCACCCACCTTTTCCAACTAGCTCAAAACATTTTTCTGGCAATTTTGGTAATTTACTATTTTTAGCATTTTTTCGAGTCCTGAAACTTTCGGAGTTGTTTTGAGGCCCTAAACGACATTTTTTGGGAAAATGGGACGCAAAATGGAATATCCTTCCATGTTTCTCACACAAAAGTTATAGTCCTCGGATATATCTTTCTAATAAGGTATTGATCGCGTCAAACAAAGATCGTATGCAAAGGTTATGACTCCGGGAAGTTGATGTATTGACTTACCCAAATGGGGCCCAGATGACTTTTGCGGCTTCGTCTCCTAGGGTTAGGTTTTTGGATGTCAAGGGTTTTTGACATTAATTTTTATTGTAAAAATTCCTTTAAAGCCTCATTGTAACCATCTTCTTGTGAATGAGCACAACCACCACATCTCTTCTCAGAGATAAGATGCCACCATTCCAACAAGCTTGTTTTTCATTGCATTTTACAGTTTCATCTCATTTCCTTATTGAATAGAAAACCAATTTTACTGTATCTTTGTTATTTTGTGTTAAGAACCTGTTAATAATATGTAGTCATTTTTTTTTTCTCATAAAATCCAGATCATTCAGTCCCTGCAATGAAGTGTGGGCATCGATCTATTACAATCTACGATCTGGGTAACCCTACTATTTTAGTGCCCCTGTGAAAATTTATCTTTCTACCAACTCCATAATCCTTTTAACCATGTTTAAATATGGAGCAAATTTTGGCGCTTGATAGCTTTGAATTTTGAGCAAGAATTTATTTTGGAGGATGATCTCCCGAATTTGACATGGTGGCTTGACGTCTTTGTGTTGTCACAAATAATAATGGATGAGTTCCATCTGTCTTCTACACCTCAACACTTTGGGACTTAGGAGTTCTGGATTGTGAAGCATGAAAATATCCCGTAGTGGTACGGGCTTGGAGTGATGTGGCATCCTGAAATGAATGCTATGAATCCTCGGCGGATAAGTGCCATGTGTTGAATTGAAAAAACACTCGTGGAGTGGTAGGGCCTCAAGTGATGTGTCAGCCTGACGTCTCTTCGGGACTTCGGGATGTTTGGATGGAAAACTCCTGAAGTAACTTTCTCTCGATTGACGTGGAAACCTCTTGTTACTTCGGGACTTTGGGCTTCGAAATATTTTGAATGTGGGCATGACTATCTCCTGAAGTGAGTTTCTCCCGGTTAACGTGGAAGTCTCTCGTTACTTCAAGACTTCGAGCTTCGAGAGATTTTAAGCGTGGGCATGAATATATCCCGAAGTGAATTTCTCACGGTTGACGTGGCAGTCTCTTGTTACTTCAGGACTTCGAGCTTTGGGATATTTTGAATGCATGCATGAATATCTCCCAAAGTGACTTTCTCCCCGTTGACATGGCAGTCTATCGTTACTTTGATGCTTCAGGACTTTGGCATTTCTTTCTAGTCATTAATCCTTGCATGAATTTCAAACTCTGAATGCATGAGAAGCATTAATTTGAACTGCACATGGGATCTTTGCTGTTAAAAATGAACCTGCATGTTTTCTTGTATTTCAAGCCTGAAATGGACTTCTTTGAATGATGCATTTTTCTCATAGTTTTTCCCTGTGCATACAACATACTTGACTGGCCTGACTTTGTGAACAAGAAAAGGAAAAACTTATAGGAAGGTATGAAGAAAAGAGAGAGACTTGACAGAGGTGTAGACCTAGTTTTTAACAATAACTACATATGAACCATGACAAATTTATGTGATAACATTTGGCTCCACAGGGGATGACATGCTCCTTGTGAGCTGCCAAGAACAAGCATCTTCAGTGTCTTATCCTAGGGATGTGGGGTCACTTATTCAAATACTAAAAGAAAACTGAAAAATGAAAATATTGCACACGTGCTTATTTATATACAGGACCCTACTCTAACTGACCTTTACAATGCTCAAGTGAAGAAAAAAGTCCACCATAGCCACCTAAATTGTTTGGTAACATAATTCTTCTTTTCACTGCAAATAAGCCATAAAAGGTAAGGGAAGTATGACAACAGAATGAAAACATGTTTTGGAGCACTGAAAATACCTCCAAATGATGATAATAAGATTAATTTTGCAGGCTCCAATGCTTTGGGAAATTTCAACTCCATATATAACCCCGTAGGGTCATAAAATTTATAATAAGGCATGCAAAACTGGTAAACGTTACCTCCTTTATTTCATCATTGCTCACATGTTAATTGATGTTCTCAACATATACAGGTGGATAAAGGATTGATGCAGGCTTGGTAAACCCAGGTGATATCTGCTCATTTATAAGTGTTGGACATGAGATAAGATGCACATTTAGCTCGTCCTTTTCTCTTTCATGGCTCTCCCAAGGATCAACTTCATAATTTATCATATACAAGAACCATGCTACGAGGTTCCAAAGAAGTTATGAAAACACTCTACTCTTCATCATATTCATTGGGATATTCATCAAAAATTGGTTGTTCTTGGTCATTTTTTGAAACAACTTCTTCATCATAAGTAGGGATTCTAAATACATTTGTTTCAAGAACAAAAATATCCTATGCATTTTCTTCATAAGAGAAACAAACAAAATCTTCCTTCAATTCTGAAAAACTAGAAAAAAATAGAGAGGAATCTTCCCTAGTTTTTTTAACTAACTTATCATTTATCTCAGCTTCATAGTCAGGAGAAATATCTATTGATGTATACACTTGTTGTTCGACATCAGAATATTCAAAAGAGACATGGTTATCTTCATGAACATTTAAAAAAATAGATACATCTGATATGATTCCATATGTTTCTATGTTATTTCAATCATAATGAATATCATTCAACATCTCTTGATCTTCATGGAAAATGATTTCTTCCACAATAAATACTTCATCACAAATCTGGTTTTCGTAACCAGTAGAATCTTAATAAAGAAAAGAAAACTCATCACAACAATTTTCATAAATATACTCAGCTGAAACATACTCCTTACAAAACGAATTGAAAGATCATGAAAACCTATCAGAGAGATGATGTTTGCAATGGGAAGATATCGACACCAATCACAAGCAATCCTCTCTAATGAATACCTAAAAATATTAATCTGAACATCTTCATGCACAATATGAAGTTGGTGAATAAAATCATGAAAATCCAACAAATGTTCAGCTGGTACCTCCCACTCTTCTCCTTGAAATTTGGGAAGGCTACTTTCCCATTCATCTCTACTAGGCTCTGGGTTAGGGAAACCAATTGTCTTTGAAAAATCAAAGGAAGCATACCTCTAAGCTAAAATATTGTCCATTTCAAACCACTGGAGTCGCCAATATATTTCAAAACAATGGAGTCACCATGGTGAAAGATGAGTAGTAAGAACAATGTCTCCAACTTCATTTAACCATCTAAAATTGGATCCCTTCATTTTTGTTCTCCCAGGGAATATATCTTCACTTCCTTCCCCAACAACAACGCCATTAATGTTAGCACTAAGAGTCACCCTCAGACTGCTAGTGGATAATCCCAATACCCATCAAAATGTAAATGGATTAAAATGGTTTGAGTAGGTGGATCAACATGACTTTAAAGAAAGGAAAAGACAATAGAAATCACTGCAGATCAGTGATGGACCATTGGGCTATGGTGTCATAAACAATCTTCTCATTGAAGGGATTTAAGATCCCTATCAAACAAAATATTCATATAATGATGAATTAAAGAATAAGAGAATAACATAAAGAGGAGTATTCACTAATCCAAGATCCTCTCTGTAAAGAGAATTTAGATGTGTCTGAACAATAAACAATGATAAATAGGCAAGCTTACAACAGATCCTCTACCGCATCAAAAATCTATCAATCAAAGGCAAATTTTAATCCTTAAAATAAACAATACGTTCAAACAAGATGAAGAATAGAATAGAGAATATAGAAGACAAATCTGATGAAACAAATCATATGAATCTTCAACAACATACAATTTATAGGTACATGCCCCTTTGACTTACAAATTGAAATATACAATCATAAACAGTTCTCAAAACCTCCTTCAGTCTTGAGCTGAACCCCCCCTCTTTTATTATGTCATTCATCAGATGAATATATAATCAAAATCATAGACATGTCTTGCTGCTTGGATGCCTTTTCTCCAGTTTCGTGTGTATTCTCTTATCTGTCCTGTTCCTTCTGTCAGAAGGAAAATTTGATTAGTATGGGCCTGCAAGAAAAACTACCCTTTGTGGTACTTCGGGTTGAAAATTTTATGTCTCCTCAGTTAGACCCTCCAATCTTTCATTTAAGGGTGTATTCGATGGTTCAACCACCAATCCTTCTCTCATTAATGGATTTCTCCTTGGGATCAGGACGAGGCCTAACACCTAGTTTTTTTCCACGTAGTGCTCTCAGATTGAAACCTATATAAGCACATCATTGTGGAAGATGCCAAGGGTGGTTTGGATGCACACCGCTCTGACCCTCGAAATCCACCACCAACTGCCATATACCTCTTTATGTATATCATGGTTTTGATTGCAGGACCTCTCTAATATTTTTGTGTTCGAGCATTTTCTATCCCTGTAATGAAGTGTGGTCGTCGATCTTGTCGAAGTCCATGATATGGGGACACCCTGCTTTCGTTGCCACACACTGCTCTTGGATGGACCCTACATCAGCACATGATTGTGGAAGTTGTCAAGGGTGGTTTTTGTCCACACTGCTTTGAACCCTACAATCCACCACCAACTGCCACATACCTCTTCCGCTATACCATGGTTTCGATTGCAGGACCTCTCTAGAATTTTAATGTTTGAGCATGTTTTGTCCCCACAATGAAGTGTGGTCGTTGATCTGTTGTAATCTGTGATCTGGGTAACCCTGTTAGTTTAACGCCCCTACTAAAATTTATATGTATTCCAACTCTAGAATCCTTTTAACCATGTTTATATATGGAGTGAATTTTGGTGCTTGGGAGCTTTGAATGCTGAGAAAATTTTTATCCCGAAGGATGTTTCCTGAATTTGACGTGGTGGCTTGATGTCATTATGGTGTCACAACTACTGATGGATGAGCACCATGTGTCTTCAAAACTTCGAGACTTTAGGATTCGGTAGTTATGGATTGTGAAGCATGAAAAACGCTCTGAGTGGTATGAGCCAGAGTGACATGGTAGCCTGAAATGAATGTTATGCATCCTCGATGAATAAGTTCCATGTGTTGAATTGAAAAAACACCCATGGAGTGGTAGGGCCTGAAGCGACGTTTCATCCTGACGTCAGTTTGGGACTTTACTCTTCAAGACTTCAAGATGTTGGGATGGAAAATGGAAAACTTCTGAAGTAACTTTCTTCTGGTTGATGTGGAAACCTCTTGTTACTTCGAGACTTCGGGCTTCATAATCTTTTGAATGCAGGCATGAATATATCTCGAGGTAACTTTCTCCCAGTTGACATGGAAGTCTCTCATTACTTCGGGACTTTGGGCTTTGGGAACTTTTGAGCATGGGCATGAATATCTCCTGAAGTGACTTTCTCTCAGTTGACGTGGTAGTCTCTCGTTACTTCGGGACTTTGGGCTTCAGGAGATTTTGAACACGGGCATGAATATCTCCTGAAGTGACTTTCTCCTAGTTGACGTGGCAGTGTCTCATTACTTCGATGCTTCTGGATTTTGACACTTCTATTTAGTCATTAATCCTTGTGTGAATTTGAAACTCTGAATGCATGAGAGCCATTAATCTAAACTACACATGGGATCTCCACCGATGAAAATGAACCCACTTGTTTTCTTTTATTTCAAGCATGAAATGGACTGCTCTGAATGATTCATTTTTATCACAGTGTTTCGCTGCACATAGAACATACTTGACCAACCTAAATTTATCAACCAGAAGAGAAAACACTTATAGGAAGGTATGCAGAAAAGAGAGAGATTCGGAAGAGGTGTAGACCTAGGTTTTAACAATAAGTAGATATGACACATGAAAACTTTATGTGCTAACACAATGTAGGAAGGTCATCTCTCAGACTGGGAAGTTTGTATTTTTCATGATTCTCTCTTAGAGTGAGAGAAAGATTGCAGCCACATCCAGGGCCTCTATGGCTGACCTCTCCACATAGTAGAATCAAGTGGACAAGCTCATGGCAGAGTACAAAGATATATTCTCCTCACCTACTGGGGTACCTCTACATTGTTAGGTCAAGCATCCCATCTATCTGACCACCGACGTACCATTTCTCAATGGGCCAGTGTATTGCCGCTCTCTATTAGAGAATGAGGAGATTAAGCGATAGATCCAAAATATTCTCTACAAGGGGCACATCCATCCCATCTCATCACCTTGTGGGAGCCTAATCATGCTGGTGTAGAAGAAAGACGGGACCTAGCGACTCTGCATTGATTACTAGGACCTAAATAAAATCACAGTCTAGAACTGGTACCCAATTCCTTGAATCGAGGATGTACTTTATTAACTCAAGGGTGCCAAATAGTTCAGTAAGATTGATCTGAAGTCTGGCTACCAATAGGTCCCCATAGAATAGACAGATGTATGGAAGACCACCTTCAACTCAAAATAAGGTCTTTTTGAATGTCTAGTCATGCCCTTTGGTTTTACAAATGATCCAACAACTTTCATGAGGATGATGGATGATATCTCGTGACCTTTCAACAATATTTTTGTAGTGGTGTATATGGATGACATCCTCATCTATACCAAGATTTGGGAGGAACACTTGCACTATATTGAATAGGTTATGCACACCCTGCGGTAGCACAAGCTATATGCCAACTTGGAAAAATGCTCCTTCAACATGGACAGGGTCCAATACCTAGGCTACATTGTGGATAAACATGGTGTGCATGTGGATCCAACCAAGATCCAGGTCATCTATGACTGGCCAGCCCCAACCAAACTCACTAAGCTTCAAATCTTCTTAGGCATTGTGAATTTCTATCGCAGGTTTGTGTTTGGATTCTCCCATATTGCATGGGCCCTCATCCAAGTAACCAGGGGTGGTGGTAAGGAAAATTTGTGTGGGGCATATTCCAACAACAAGAGTTTAATGATTTAAAATAGTTGTTTTTCTCAACGCTATTACTTTCATTACCAAACCTTTAACAACCCTTTGATATCGAGACACATGCTTCAGACTATGTTGTGGGTGCAGTTCTGACTCAACATGGCCACCCCGTGGCCTATCATAGTGATACACTATCATATGTTTTCCATAAGAACCCTACTTATGAAAAAGAAATGTACTCCATTATGAAAGCCTACCTCCAGTGGAGACATTACATTCTCAGGAAGGAGACAGTCATCCACACAGATCATAATCCATTGTAGTTCATATAGACATAAGGAAAATTGCAAAATCACCACCATCAAAAGTGGTCCACATACTTGTAGCATTTCCCCCTCAAAATCAAGTATAAAATAGGCAATACCATCAATAAAACTTTAGTCACATCACTCACCATGGTTCTAGACTGTTTTGGCCATGAGACCTATGGCTAGCCCAATATCTATGAGACAGACCTTGACTTCGACACCACATGTTGGGAACAAACTCAGTTGTCCCTAATTTCCATTTCTAGGATGGGTTATTCTGCCAACTGGGCCATCTCTATGTTCCATCAAGATAGTGAGCGAAGATGATTTGGGAAGCCCACTACAGTTAGGTGCCATGACACTTCAACATTGAAAAGACAATGGCAGTGCTACAGAAACATTTCTGTTGGCCAAAACTTCAAAAATATGTTAGCAAGTATATCAAGTCCTGCACTGCCTGCATTGTTGCCAAACTGACCACTAAGAACTGGGGACTGTACACCCCCCTTCCTAATCCTAACAGGCCATGGGAATCCATATCAATGGACTACATGTTGGGACTTCTTTGACCAAGAGGGGAAATGGTTGTGGTTTTCTGGTTGTTGATTGCTTTTCCAAGATGGTGATCATGGTCGCCTGCAAGAAGAGCATCACAGTAGAGGCCACTGTCAAGATCTTCTTTGAACGAGTATGGCTACATTTTGGAATCCCACAAACCATTTTCTTATATCGCAATAGTTGGTTCCTCAACACATTCTGGTCGAGCCTTTGGTCACTGCTGGACACCAAGATCACCAAATCCACTGCCTTCCACCCCCAAACAGATGTCCAAAATGAGGTTGTCAATTGAATGATCATAAATATCCTATGCATGTACAATTCCAATCACCCCCGCACATGTTATGAGAGTCTTCCCTATGTTCAACATAGCTACAATAGATCCCTACATATCTCAACTGGCCACAACCCCTTTTAGGTCAGGTTGGGATTCCAACCATTGGGTCCCATGGATGTTGCACTACCTCTTGCGAACACTCCGACCAGCTCATCTCTTGCTCCAACTGATGCTGAAAAATCCTCCCAGTTCATTGAGGGGATCCAATACATCCACCAATAGGTTCACGATATTTTACAGAAGTCCAATGTGAAGTACAAGTAGCACCATAATCAACATCGGGTGCCACATAAGTTTCAGGTAGGAAACAAAGTGTTGTTGCACTTGTAGAAAGAGTGCCTTACAAGGCCCCATCATAAGCTTCTTCCACTCTATTATGGACCTTACACCATCACCAAGGTTGTGGGTGAAAATTCTTTTGAGCTCAACATTCCCCCTTTCCTTAGCCTGCACCCAGTGTTCAACGTGGATCTCCTTTGGCCATATTTCCCACCATTTTTGGACACCTCAGAGATATAAGAACAATTGACACCCACAAAGATCAACCCTGAATGCATGCAACATAAATCCAATGATCATATTGTGGAAACACAGGTCAAGGGAACTCACCAGGAAAGGATCCAGCTCTATCGAGTTGTCAAAGCAAGGCAACTCCTAGACCAAGGAAAGTGGCTCACCCGAGGCCAAATTCAGTGAAAATTTCCTCATATAATGGGGGAACTCAACACAATGGAGACCATTTCTTCCTAAGGGGGGAGTATTTATCCATATGGATATTGGTGGCCTTCCACCTATTCCAACTGGCCCATTTTGGCAGCTTTTTTTCTAGTTTTCAAGTCCTTGACTTCCGGGGTCATTTTGAGGCCCTAAACAACGTTTTTAGGGATCACCAAATTCAAACAATACAATTCATATTTTGACAGCAACATGTGTGTTCCTTAGATAGACCTTTGCAATGGGCTATCATGCACCTAAAATAGAGATCGTATGCAAACATTACAAACCTGAGAAGTTGATGCACTAACCCACCCCAATGTGACCCACATGACTTTTGGTGCTTCATCTCCTAGGGTTAGGTTTATGGATGTCTAGTGTTTTAACATTCCTGTTTATTGAAAAAACTATTGGAGAGACTCATTGTAACCATTTTGTTTCAAATAAGTGCATCCATCACATCTCTTCTTGGAGATAATCCGCCACCATTTGAGCAAGCTTGTTTTTTATTGCATTTTATAGTTTCAACACATTTTCTTATTGAATAGAAACCAATTTTATTGTATCTTTGTTCTTGTATCTTTAATATTATTGTTTTTTTCTGTTAATAATAATAATAATCTATATTCATTTTCTTCTTCTCATAAAATATATATCCATTATATTTCAAGGATTTCTCTTCCTTTTCTTCAGCCTCACTCTTCTCTTTTACTGCAAGTTCCACTTGTTGCTCTATTGCACACTTTTCTTGTACTACAATGGCACATTGCTTCTGTAGTTTTTTTTTCTTAGATTCTACTTGATCTAATTCATTGGTTGTGGTGTCTACTCGAAGATGTAGTTCCTATGTGATCCATGTTTGAAAAACCTATAATACTTCAATAGGTATTTGTCACATGACTAGGTCCATGTGACTTATTCCATGTAGCTTCTCTTGTACTTAGGGGTTGGGTAACCTAATTGTCTCTACTGGGATATGGATCACTCTACTCTCTGTTGTCAGTTCTATTGGTACTGTAGTCCATACTTCATCTATAATTACTTCTTGGCATGTGTCGTGTCCT
>JASDQU010502583.1:17223-39228 GCA_032191745.1 Picea mariana | reverse complement strand
TTCGTGCCGAAAATAATCCGGATCAGAGCCTCTGGTCACTTCTGGACACCAAGCTCACCAAATCCATGACCTTCCAACCCCAGACAGATGGCCAAACTGAGGTCGTAAATCGAATGATTGTGCATATCCTTCATATGTAAAATTCCAAGTGCCCTCGCACATGGGATGAGAGCATTCCCTATGTCCAACATAGCTACAATCAAGCCCTGCATAGCTCAACTGTCCACAACCCCTTTCAGGTGGGGTTGGGATTCCAACCATTGGGTCCCATAGATGTTGCACTTCCCCTTGCGCTCACCTCGACCGAATCATCTCCTACTCCAACTGAAGTTGACAAAGCCACCCGGTTCATTGAGAGGATCCAACACATCTACCAACAAGTTCAGGATATCCTACAAAAGTCTAATGACAAGTACAAGCAGTGCCATGATCAACATTGGGTGCCACATAAGTTTCAGGTGGGTGACAAAGTTTGGTTTCACTTGTAGAAAGAATGCCTTACAGGACCCCATCAAAAGATTCACCCACTTTTTTATGGGTGGTACACCATCACCAAGGCCATGGGGAATAATTTTTTTGATCTCAACATTCCTTCTTTCCTTGTCTTGAACCTAGTGTTCAACATGGATCTTCTTCGCCCTTATTTCCCACCATTATTGGACACCTCAGAAGTAGTAGAACGACTGACACCAATAGAGCTCAAACCTCACTGCATACAATAGGCATATAATGATCATATTGTGGACACATAGATCAAGGGCAATCGATAGCAAGGGATCTAACTTTATCGAGTCGTCAAAGTAGGGCAGCTCCTGCACTAAGGCAAGTGGCTCACCCGGGGCCAAATTCAGTAGAAATTTCCTCATCTGATGGGGATCTCAATGCAATGGATACCATTGATTCCTAAGGAGGGAGGATTGATCTAGGTGGATATCAGTGGCCACCCACCTTTTCCAACTGGCTCAAAACATTTTTCTAGCAATTTTGGTAATTTACTATTTTTAGCAGTTTTTTGAGTCCTAAAACTTTCGGAGCTGTTTTGAGGCCCTAAACAACATTTTTTGGGAAAATGGGACACAAAATGGAATATCCTTTCATGTTTCTCACACAAAAGTTATATTCCTTGGATATATCTTTCTAATGAGGTATTGATCGTGTCAAACAAAGATCGTATGTAAAAGTTACGACCCCGGGAAGTTGATGTATTGACTTACCCAAATGGGGCCCACATGACTTTTGCGGCTTCATCTCCTAGGGTTAGGTCTTTGGATGTCTAGGGTTTTTGACATTAATTTGTATTGTAAAAATGCCTTTAGAGCCTCATTGTAACCATCTTCTTGCGAATGAGCACAACCACCACATCTCTTCTCAGAGATAAGATGCCACCATTCCAATAAGCTTGTTTTTCGCTGCATTTTACAGTTTCAGCTCATTTCCTTATTGAATAGAAAACCAGTTTTACTGTATATCTGTTATTTTTTGTTAAGAACCTACTAATAATCTGTAGTCATTTTTTTTTTCTCATAAAATCTAGATCATTTAGTCCCTGCAATGAAGTGTGAGCATCGATCTATTGCAATCAGTGATCTAGGTAACCCTACTATTTTAGTGCCCCTGTGAAAATTGATCTTTCTACCAACTCCATAATCCTTTTAACCATGTTTAGATATGGAGAAAATTTTGGCGCTTGGGAGCTTTGAATGTTGAGAAAAAATTTCTTCTGGAGGATGATCTCCCGAATTTGACATGGTGGCTTGACATCTTTGTGTTGTCACAACTAATGATGGATGAGTTCCATTTGTCTTCGACACCTCAACACTTTGGGATTCAGGAGTTCTGCATTGTGAAGCATGAAAAACTCCCATAGTGGTATGGGCCTGGAGTGACGTGGCATCCTGAAATGAATGCTATGAATCCTCGATGGATAAGTGCCATGTGTTGAATTGAAAAACCACTCGTGGAGTGGTAGGGCCTGAAGTGATGTGTCAGCTTGACATCTCTTTGGGACTTAGGGATGTTTGGATGGAAAACTCCTGAAGTAACTTTCTCTCGATTGACGTGGAAACCTCCCGTTACTTCGAGACTTTAGGCTTCGAAATATTTTGAATGTAGGCATGACTATCTCCCGAGGTGACTTTCTTCTGGTTGACCTGGAAGTCTCTCGTTACTTCAAGACTTCGAGCTTCGAGAGATTTTAAGCATGGGCATGAATATATCCCTAAGTGAATTTCTCACGATTGACGTGGCAGTCTCTTGTTACTTCAGGACTTCGAGCTTTTGGAGATTTTGGATGCAGGCATGAATATCTCCCAAAGTGACTTTCTCCCTGTTGATGTGGCAGTCTATCATTACTTTGATGCTTTGGGACTTTGGCATTTCTTTCTAGTCGTTAATCCTTGCATGACTTTCAAACTATGAATGCATGAGAAGCTTTAATTTGAACTGCACATGGGATCTCCACCGTTAAAAATGAACCTGCATGTTTGCTTGTATTTCAAGCCTGAAATGGACTACTTTGAATGATGCATTTTTCTCATAGTTTTTCCCTGGGCATACAACATACTTGACTGGCCTGACTTTATGAAGAAGAAAAGGAAAAACTTATAGGAAGGTATGCAGAAAAGAGAGAGACTCGACAGAGGTGTAGACCTAGTTTTTAACAATAACTACATATGACCCATGACAAATTTATGTGCTCACATTTGGCTCCACAGGGGATGACATGCTCCTTGTGAGCTGCCAATAATAAGCAGCTTCGATGTCTTATCCTAGGGATGTGGGGTCATTTATTCAAATACTAAAAGAAAATTGAAAAATGAAAATCTTGCACACGTGCTTATTTATATATAAGACCCTACTCTAACTGACCTTTACAATGCTCAAGTGAAGAAAAAAGTCCACCATAGCCACCTAAATTGTTTGGTAACATAATTCTTCTTTTCACTGCAAATAAGCCATAAAAGGTAACGGAAGTATGACAACAGAATGAAAACATGTTTTGGAACACTGAAAATACCTCCAAATGATGATAATAAGATTAATTTTGCAGGCTTCAATGCTTTGGGAAATTTCAACTCCATATATAACCCTGCAGGGTCATAAAATTTATAATAAGGCATGCGAAACTGGTAAACGTTACCTCCTTTATTTCATCATTGCTCACATGTTGTTTGATGTTCTCAGCATGTACAGGTGGATAAAGGATTGATGCAAGCTTGGTAAACCTAGGTGATATTTTCTCATTTATAAGTGTTGGACATGAGATAAGATGCACATTTAGCTTGTCCTTTTCTCTTTCATGGCTCTCCCAAGGATCAACTTCATAATTTATCATATACAAGAACCATGCTACGAGGTTCCAAAGAAGTTATGAAAACACTCTACTCTTCATCATCTTCGTTGGGATATTCATCAAAAATTGGTTGTTCTTGGCCATTTTTTTGAAACAACTTCTTCATCATAAGTAGGGATTCTAAAGACATTTGTTTCAAGAACAGAAATATCCTATGCATTTTCTTCATAAGAGCAACAAACAAAATCTGCCTTCAATTATGAAAAACTAGGAAAAAACAGAGAGGAATCTTCCCTAGTTTTTTTAACTAACTTATCATTTATCTCAGCTTCATAGTCAAGAGAAATATCTATTGATGTATGCACTTGTTGTTCGACATCAGAATATTCAAAAGAGACATGGTTATCTTCATGAACATTTAAAAAAACAAATACATCTGATATGATTTCATATGTTTCTATGTTATTTCTATCATAATGAATATCATTCAACATCTCTTGATCTTCATGGAAAATGATTTCTTCCACAATAAATGCTTCATCAAAAATCTAGTTTTCATAACTAGTAGAATCTTAATAAAGCAAAGAAAACTCATCACAACAATTTTCATAAATATACTCAGCTGAAACATACTCCTTACAAAACGAATTGAAAGATGCATGAAAACCTATCAGAGAGATGATGTTTGCAATGGGAAGATATCAACACCAATCACGAGCAATCCTCTCTAATGAATACCTAAAAATATTAATCTGAACATCTTCATGCACGATATGAAGTTGGTGAATAAAATCATGAAAATCCAACAAATGTTCAGTTGGTACCTCCCACTCTTCTCCTTGAAATTTAGGAAGGCTATTTTCCCATTTATCTCTACTAGGCTCTGGATTAGGGAAACCAACTGTATTTGAAAAATCAAAGAAAGCATACCTCTAAGCTAAAATATTGTCCATTTCAAACCAGTGGAGTTGCCAATAGATTTCAGAACAATGGAGTCACCATGGTGAAAGATGAGTAGTAAGAACAATGTGTCCAACTTCATTTAACCATCTAAAATTGGATCCCTTAATTTTTGTTCTCCCAGGGAATATATCTTCACTTCCTTCCCCAACAACAACGCCATTAATGTTAGCACTGAGAGTCACCCTCAGACTGCTAGAGGATAAGCCCAGTACCCATCAAAATGTAAATGGATTAAAATGGTTTGAGTAGGTGGATCAACATGACTTTAAAGAAAGGAAAAGACAATAGATATCACTGCAAATCAGTGATGGACCATTGGGCTATGGCGTCATAAACAGTCTTCTCATTGAAGGAATTTAAGATCCCTATCAAACAAAATATTCATATAATGATGAATTAAAGAATAAGAGAATAACATAAATATGAGTATTCACTAATCCAAGATCCTCTCTGCAAAGAGAATTTAGATGTGTCTGAACAATAAACAATGATAAATAGGCAATCTTACAACAGATCCTCTACCGCATCAAGAATCTATCAATCAAAGGAAAATTTTAATCCTTAAAATCAAAATCTTACAACATGTCTTGCTTCTTGGATGCCTTTTCTCTAGTTTCGTGTGTATTCTCTTATCTATCCTATTCCTTCTGTCAGAAGGAAACTTTGATTAGTATGGGCCTGCAAGAAAAACTTCCCTTTGTGGTACTTTGGGCTGAAAATTTTATGTCTCCTCAGTCAGACCCTCCAATCTTTCATTTAAGGGTGTATTCGATAGTTAAACCACCGATCCTTCTCTCATTAATGGATTTCTCCTTGGGATTAGGACGAGGCCTAACACCTAGTTTTTTTCCATGTGGTGCTCTTGGATTGGAACCTATATAAGCACGTCATTGTGGAAGATTCCAAGGGCGGTTTGGATGCACACTGCTCCGACCCCCAAAATCCACCACCAATTTCCATGTACCTCTTTATCTATATCATGGTTTTGATTGCGGGACCTCTCTAATATTTTTTTGTTCGAGCATTTTCTGTCCCTGCAATGAAGTGTAGTCATCGATCTTGTCGAAGTCCACGATATGGGGACACCCTGCTTTCATTTCCACACACTGCTCTTGGATGGACCCTACATCAGCACATGATTGTGGAAGTTGTCAAGGGTGGTTTGGGTCCACACTGCTTTGAGCCCTACAATCCACCACCAACTGCCACATACCTCTTCCTCTATACCATGGTTTCGATTGTAGGACCGCTCTAGAATTTTAATGTTTGAGCATGTTTTGTCCCCACAATGAAGTGTGGTCGTCGATCTGTTGTAATCTGTGATCTGGGTAACCCTGTAATTTTAGCGCCCCTACTAATATTTATATGTATTCCAACTCTAGAATCCTTTTAACCATGTTTAGATATGGAGTGAATTTTGGTGCTTGGCAGCTTTGAATGCTGAGAAAAAAATTATCCTAGAGGATGTTTCTCGAATTTGACGTGGTGGCCTGATGTCATTGTGGTGTCACAACTACTGATGGATGAGCGCCATGTGTCTTTGGCACTTCGACACTTCAGGATTCAGTAGTTATGGATTGTGAAGCATGAAAAACTCTCTAAGTGGTACAAGCCCGGAGTGATGTGGCAGCCTGAAATGAATGTTATGCATCCTTGATGAATAAGTTCCATGTGTTGAATTGAAAAAACACCCATGGAGTGGTAGGGTCTGAAGCGATGTTTCATCCTGACTTCACTTTGGGACTTCAACTCTTCGAGACTTCAGGATGTTGGGATGGAAAATGGAAAACTCCCGAAGTAACTTTCTCCTGGTTGATGTGGAAACCTATCATTACTTCGGGACTTCGGGCTTCAGAAGCTTTTGAACGCAGGCATGAATATATCCCGAGGTGACTTTCTCCCAGTTGACATGGCAGTCTCTCATTACTTCGGGACTTTGGGCTTTGGGAACTTTTGAGCATGGGCATGAATATCTCCCGAAGTGACTTTCTCTCAGTTGACGTGGTAGTCTCTCGTTACTTCGGGACTTTGGCCTTCAGTAGATTTTGAACACGGGCATGAATATCTCCTGAAGTGACTTTCTCCTAGTTGACGTGGCAATATCTTGTTACTTCGACGCTTCTGGACTTTGACACTTCTGTTTAGTCATTAATCCTTGTGTGAATTTGAAACTCTGAATGCATGAGAGCCATTAATCTAAAATACACATGGGATCTCCGCCGATGAAAATGAACCCACCTGTTTTCTTTTATTTCAAGCCCGAAATGGACTTATTTGAATGCTTCATTTTTATCATAGTGTTTCGCTGCACATAGAACATACTTGACCAGCCCGAATTTATCAACTAGAAGAGGAAACACTTATAGAAAGGTATGCAGAAAAGAGAGAGATTCGGCAGAGGTGTAGACCTAGGTTTTAACAATAAGTAGATATGACACATGACAACTTTATGTGCTAACACAATGCAAGAAGGTCATCTCTCAGACTGGGAAGTTTGTATTCTTCATGATTCTCTCTTAGAGTGAGAGAAAGATTGCAGCCACATCCAGGGCCTCTACGGATGACCTCTTCACATAGTAGAATCAAGTGGACAAGGTCATGGCAGAGTACAAAGATATATTCTCCTCACCTACTGGGGTACCTCTACATTGTCAGGTCAAGCATCCCATCTATCTGACCCCCGACGTATCGTTTCTCAATGGGCCAGTGTATTGCCACTCTCTATTAGAGAATGAGGAGATTAAGCGATAGATCCAAAATATTTTCTATAAGGGGCACATCCATCCCATCTCATCACCTTGTGGGAGCCTAATCGTGCTGGTGTAGAAGAAAGACAGGACCTAGCGACTCTGCATTGATTACTAGGACCTAAATAAAATCACAGTCTAGAACTGGTACCCAATTCCTTGAATCGAGGATGTACTTTATCAACTCAAGGGAGCCAAATAGTTCAGTAAGATTGATCTAAAGTTTGGCTACTAGCATGTCCCCATAGAACAGACAGATGTATGGAAGACCGCCTTCAACTCAAAATAAGGTCTTTTTGAATGGATAGTCATGCCCTTTGGTTTTACAAATGATCCAACAACTTTCATGAGGATGATGGAAAATATCTCGTGACCTTTGAAAAATATTTTTATAGTGGTGTATATAGATGACATCTTCATCTATACCAAGATTTGGGAGGAACACTTGCACCATATTCAATAGGTTATGCACACCCTGCGGTAGCACAAGCTATATGCCAACTTGGAAAAATGCTCCTTCAACATGGACATGGTCCAATACCTAGGCTACATTGTGGATAAACATGGTGTGCCAAGATCCAGGTCATCTTTGACTGGCCATCCCCAACCAAACTCACTAAGTTTCAAAGCTTCTCAGGCATTGCGAATTTCTATCACAGGTTTGTGTTTGGATTCTCCCATATTGCATGGGCCCTCATCCAAGTAACCAGGGGTGGTGGTAAGGAAAATTTGTGTGGGGCATATCCCAACAATAAGAGTTTGATGATTTAAAATAGTTGTTTTGCTAAACGCTATTACTTTCATTACCAAACCTTCAACAACCCTTTGAGATCGAGACACATGCTTCAGACTATGTTGTGGGTGCATTTCTCACTCAGCATGGCCACCTCATGGCCTATCATAGTGAGACACTATCAGATGTTGTCTGTAAGTACCCTACTTATGACAAAGAAATGTACTCCATTGTGAAAGCCTACCTCCAGTGGAGACATTACATTCTCAGGAAGGAGACATTCATCCACACAGATCATAATTCATTGTAGTTCATACAGACATAAGGAAAATTGCAAAATGACCACCATCAAAAGTGGTCCACATACTTGTAGCAGTTCCACCTCAAAATCAAGTATAAAATAGGCAGTACCATCAATAAAACTTCAGTCACATCACTCACCATGGTTCTAGACTGTTGTGGCCATGAGACCTATGGCTAGCCCAATATCTATGAGACCGACCTTGACATCGACACTACATGTTGGGTACAAACTCAGTTGTCCCTAATTTCCATTTCCAGGATGGGTTATTGTGCCAACTGGGCCATCTCTATGTTCCATCAAGAGAGCGAGCGAAGATGATTTGGGAAGCCCACTACAGTTAGGTGCCAGGAAACTTTGACATTTAAAAGACAATGGCAGTGCTGCAGAAACATTTCTATTGGCCAAAAATTCAAAAATATGTTAGCAAGTATATCAAGTCCTGCACTGCCTGCATTGTTGCCAAACCGACCACTAAGAACCAGGGATTGTACACCCCCCTTCCTAATCCTGACAGGCCATGGGAATCCATATCAATGGACTACATGTTGGACCTTCTATTGACCAGGAGGGGAAATGGTTGTGTTTTTGTGGTTGTTGATTGCTTTTCCAAGATGGTGATCATGGTCACCTGCAAGAAGAGCATCACAGCAGAGGCCACTGCCAAGCTCTTCTTTGAACGAGTATGGGTACATTTTGGAATCCCACAAACCATTTTCTTATAACACAACAGTTGGTTCCTCAACACATTCTGGTCGAGCCTCTGGTCACTGCTGGACACCAAGATCACCAAATCCACTACCTTCCACCCCCAAACAGATGGCCAAAATGAGGTTATCAATCGAATGATCATAAATATCCTGCGCATGTACAATTCCAATCACCCCCACACATGTTATGAGAGTCTTCCCTATGTTCAACATAGCTACAATAGATCCCTACATATCTCAATTGGCCACAACCCCTTTTAGGTCAGGTTGGGATTCCAACCATTGGGTCCCATGGATGTTTCACTACCTCTTGCGAACACTCTGAACAACTCATCTCCTGCTCCAACTGATGCTGAAAAATCCTCCCAGTTCATTGAGGGGATCCAACACATCCACCAATAGGTTCACGATATTTTACAGAAGTCCAATGCGAAGTACAAGTAGCACCATAATCAACATCGGGTGCCACATAAGTTTCAGGTAGGAAACAAAGTGTGGTTTCACTTGTAGAAAGAGCGCCTTACAAGGCCCCATCATAAGCTTCTTCCTCTCTGGTATGGAACTTACACGATCACCAAGGTTGTCGGTGACAATTCTTTTGAGCTCAACATTCCCCCTTTTCTTAGCCTGCACCCAATGTTCAATGTGGATCTCCTTTGGCCATATTTCCCACCATTTTTGGACAACTCAGAGATATAAGAACAATTGACACCCACAAAGATCAACCCTGAATGCATGCAATAGAAATCTAGTGATCATATTGTGGAAACACAGGTCAAGGGAACTCGCCAGGAAAGGATCCAACTCTATCGAGTTGTCAAAGCAAGGCAACTCCTAGACCAAGGCAAGTGGCTCACCCGAGGCCAAATTCAGTAGAAATTTCCTCATATAATGGGGGAACTCAATGCAATGGAGACCATTTCTTCCTAAGGGGGGAGTATTTATCCATATGGATATCGGTGGCCTTCCACCTATTCCAACTAGCCCATTTTGGCATCTTTTTTTCTAGTTTTCAAGTCCTCAACTTCCGGGGTCATTTTGAGGCCCTAAACAACATTTTTAGGGATCACCAAATTCAAACAATACAATTCATATTTTGAGAGCAACATGTGTGTTCCTCAGATAGACCTTTGCAATGAGCTATCATGCACCTAAAATAGAGATCGTATGAAAATGTTACAAACCTGAGAAGTTGTTGTACTAACTTACCCCAACGTGACCCACATGACTTTTGGTGCTTCATCTCCTAGGGTTAGGTTTTTGGATGTCTAGGGTTTTAAAATTCCTGCTTATTGCAAAAACTATTGGAGAGACTCATTGTAACCATTTTTTTTCAAATGAGTGCATCCATCACATCTCTTCTTGGAGATAATCCACCACCATTTGAGCAAGCTTGTTTTTTGTTGCATTTTACAGTTTCAACACATTTTCTTATTGAATAGAAACCAATTTTATTGTATCTTTGTTCTTGTATCTTTAATATTATTGTGTTTTTCTGTTAATAATAATAATAATCTATATTCATTTTGTTCTTCTCATAAAATCTATATCCATTATCTTTCAAGGATTTCTCTTCCTTTCCTTCAACCTCACTCTTCTCTTTTACTGCAAGTTCCACTTGTTGCTCTACTGCACACTTTTCTTGTACTGCAATGCCACATTGCTTCTGTAGTTTTGTTTTCTCAGATTCTACTTGATCTAATTCACTGGTTGTGGTGTCTACTCGAAGATGTAGTTCCTATGTGATCCATGTGTGAAAAAACTATAATACTTCGATAGGTATTTGTGACATGACTAGGTCCATGTGACTTATTCCATGTAGCTTCTCTTGTACTTAGGGGTTGGGTAACCTGATTGTCTCTACTAGGATATGGATCACTCTACTCTCTGTTGCTAGTTCTGTTGGTACTGTAGTCCATAATTCATATGTAATTACTTCTTGGCATGTGTCGTGTCCTTGTGTAGGTTCCAATCAGATTGTTTCCAATAACTATTGTAACATCAAACATTGGTCCTCCACCTTCGTTTGTAGTTATTCTTGTTTATTTATGGTCTCTTCAAGGACTTCCTCTGTGGTATCCCTTAGCTGGTAGCCAATATTGTCCATGTCATCATCTATTATTATGTAGACAATTAGTGTATTTTGGGCCTTTGTCTTCTTCTACGTAGATAAACATGTTCTTTGGTCCTTCCGTTTCTTCCCTATCCTAGGTGGGGGTTGTGGAGGTTGGTCTATTTGTTCTATTTATGGTGCATACTCCATGCCATTTCCTTGATTGGTGTCCTCTTCCCCATTTCCTAGAGGGTCTATCTCTACATTTGTCCATTGTGCCGCCTCGGTGTTCCCATGTTGCATTGTTGTATACACTTGTGTTGGGACCTTTCGGTCTAGTTCCCAATCATGCATGACCAGTTAGATGTATTCTTATGTTATCTTGTATTTTTTTTGGACCCAGTCCAACCTTGGGTCCTTCTTCGCTTTAATGTACTTGTGATTCTTCTTTTTGTGAAACTACACGACTGGTCCATCTGCCTCCACCAACTGTGGTGACATGCATGGTGCATTCCAGATAATCTATGGAATCCTTTTAGTATAGAGAAAGACATCTATTTTTCTATCCATTTGTCGCCTCTTGTTTGTTGAAAACCAGAAATTCTAGTATTTTTCGACTATGCACGGCTTCCCTCTCATCCCTAGGAACTGCACATTCTTCGACTCTCCTCGTGTTGTGAAGGAAATCAAAATTAGGAGCCATGGGTAGTGAAACTCCATTCCTTTATCTTGGGATTATGCGCAATCCAATAGGAACTGGTTTAGTAAGAATGGTTCCTAGCTCATTGTAGTTCCTTATACACATTGTTCTGTTGCAGCTATTACCCATGCTGGTACTTGATCCTTCCTCCACTTCCATAGTAGCTTGCATGATAACATATTTGTCACTATTCTAATGGTTGGGTCACATATAGTTGGAACATCCAGGCCATGCACCCCTCTAACTGTGTGAAACTTCACTCACATAGTCTATGATTGTGCCATTTATATCTTTTTATTTGCAAATAAGAGAGTAGGTTATTTTCCCTAGGTTGGAAGCCAAATGATTCTTTCTATCAAGTCTGTGTCAATAAAAATTGGCCTATCCAGCCACATGTCCCCCCATGAATGCATGATAAGAGGATTTTAACGCATGCATTGACTTTGTTGATACATCCGAAGTGTGGGATGTCGAACAGGTTGAGGAGGCCCGCTTGCGCCAATCCTCTAGCCCAAACCTTGGTTACTAGTATGCTATTCTTTGTAAGTGGATCTACTTTGAGTTCCAGGTATTTGTGGGGTGAAATTTTAGGGAACGTTTCCACATTGGTAATGTCATGGTCTGCACATTTCAATTGGGGTACCTTCCCCAACATGTCTTCGTCAATGATGACTTCCTATGGAATGTCTGGGGTCACCAACATATAGTATAGAGTCTTTTTCAGTTTGAACAGTGGGGCATCATCCTTTCTAAGAGGTATGTAGTCATGAGGAAACCTCAGTTCTGATGAGGATGTGATAAGGGTTTCCTCAATCTTTAGTTCGGTTACTGGAACTTTTTTGTAATTCTTCCTTGAAACAACTGTTGTTTATCATGTGGCTCTGGGTGGCACCATTTGTGTAGTTATGTAGCCTTTGACAGGTGTTGTAGCTTTGTATCACATTCTATCTCCTTGCTCTCTATTTTCACTGTAATGCTAAGTAAAAATATCCTGTGTTTGGCAGCCCTGGTTTATTTTATACTCATTTTCTCTTTGTGCATTGATATTCATTCCTTCCCTCCTGTCCATATGCCCATATCATGACTGGTGTTTGTGTTAATGGTGCTTTATTTCCAAATCCCTAATTGGATTTCTGCCATGTACTTCCCCTCTATCATGCATATCAATGGTGTTTTTCTTTTATTCCTTGTAATTATTATGGATTTATGAGTTGGATTTATGTCATGTTATGACGATCATTTTATGACTTGTCCTTATCCTCCCATAACTGTTGTTCCTTCCCTTTTCATATTTTGAATGGTCTTGTCATGTGGGATGGTACAATTACTACTGTATATTTAATTGATTTTGCGTCAGGTCTCCTTGGTTGGCATAGTTTCATGTTTTTGTTTTGTACTGGGGGAATCAACAATTTGAGGTTCTTGTACTCACATGACACAGGGCCGATCCTCGTTAGCTACCACTATAACCCCAAGTGCATCCACCCTACCTGAAATAATGGATCACAAGTAAATCGGGGTGAGAATTGAACTTGAGACCTCATTTTTACAAATTTCCTTCCATTTACATGACACTTGCCAATCGGTCTACACCCCTGCGGGCAACGTAGTTTCATGTTGATGTGTGTTTCCCATTGTCATTCTTTATGAGCACGTTCTCTTTTTTTTCATGGTTCCTCCTATTGAGAAACTTGCATAGGCTTGGTACAATTAAACCCATCGACATTACTACCTCCTTCCTGTATACCAACCTGAAAAGTGTTTTCCATGTCAATTTCTTGTTGGTTGTTTTGTATGAGCATAATACAACAAGGACTCTTAAGTCCCAGTCATCTCTTCCTACGTTGCATATTTTTGTCAGTGCATTCTCTAGGATTTTTTTGAATGCTTCCACTATGCCACTGGCATGTGGGTGGTATGGCACACTCTTCTGATGGTGAATTTGGAATTATTCAGTGAAAGATGCTATGGTATTATTGATTAAGTGTGTCCCTTGATCACTCATAATTTTTCTTGGACATCCAAATCAATTTACTATGTTCTTGAATAGAAAGTGGGAAATAATTTATGTGTTGCAATCTATAATTGATGCAACTTCTGTCCATCGAGTTAGGTACTCTATGGCCGTAATAATGTACCTATTCCCTAATAATCTTTTTGGTGGGTTGATTGGTCCAATGAATTCTATGTCCCACTTATCAAAAACTTGTAATGTAACTTGTGGATTCAATGGAATCTCATCCCTTCTTGAGGGATTTTTGGCCCTTTGAAAAACATAACATGTCTGATAGTATTCCTTTGCATCCTTTTGGAGTCTATTCCACCATAGTACTACATGTAATATCTTCAACACAATGGATTTACCTTCATAATGTCCTCTTACTATCCCATCGTGCGATTCTGCCAATATAATTGGTCTTTTGTGTTCGACCACACAATGTTGAAATATTTCATCTACACCTAGTTTATATAAGCTTCCTACAAACAATTGGTAGTCCACATACTTCACTACCAACTATGTTTTTTTTGCAAAAATCATGTCTGAAGGGGCCATTCTTGTACTTAATAACTATACAAGATCTATAAAATAATCTTCCACCATATTAATCAAAAATAATTGTGCATATGGAAATTTATCGTCCAAGTTTCCCGCCTCTTCTCCCAAGAGAATGCGTGACAAGTGATCTGGTCCTGCATTGATTTTACTTGGTTTTACAACAAATTCAAATTTGTATTCCTGGAACAATAGGAGCCATCTGTAAATTCTCCCCCTCAACACTGGCTTGCTGACAATATACCTCAGTGCATAATGGTCCGTGTACATCTTAAATTATGATCCTAGTGAGTAGTTTAAGAACTTTTGTATCACATATACCATAGCCAACATATCACAGTCTATTGTGGTATAGAACATGAGAGATTGGCCGGTTATACCTGCTAAATTACTGTTGGACATACCAAACTTTGATGGTTGGCCGAGAGAAGATCCAAAAAATCATGTCATGAATTTTCATATTTGGTGTTCATTCAACTACATGATGGATGACTCCATACAACTACGTCTCTTCCAACACACTCTTATGGGTTCAGCTACCAAATGATATATCGAATTTCCAAGAGGTTTCTTCAATGATTTAAACACCTTAGCCATAGATTTCTTGACACATTACCAACTGTCGATACGATATGAGACATGAACGGAAATTTTAAGCTCTTTTAAACAATCCTCTTCTACCCACATCTCACATCATATTGATGAATGGAGGAGGAGATGATGATTGATAAAAGTTCCTCTTCCTGATCAATTATTGGTTGAGTGGTTCACAAATTCACTCATCTCTCCTATAGCTCGTAATGTTTCCATGGGAGGTGTCTTCCCTGAAGAACAGGAGATCAGTCATTCTCAATACTTGGATCTTGTTTATTCTCAAGCAGGCACATTATATGACTTGATCCCTGATTCTCCTCACCCATATACAAATCCAACTCTAACGCCTCCAGTAACATCTCATGTTGTTGATGGTGTCACTAGCACTTTTCATGCCGAAACTCAAACAAAACAAGTCAATCATTCCAATCCCAAACCTACTACTACCAGTGTACAAAATGTTACTTCTCCTACTTCTTCTCCTAGTAAAACCTCTGAGGTGAATATGGTCCAGTATACAACTACCGGTAAATATCGAAATAATAAGAAACAAAAGGGTAAGAATAAAGAGGATAAAACTAATAATAAACAACCAAATAAACCCAAAACTCAACTTGTTGATGATAAATAAAAGAGAAAACATCGTTATCATTTCCTTATCTGTGGCGAGAACCATTACATGAAAGATTGTCCGAGACATGCAGAAGTTACTCTATTCCTCCAAGGAACTGAGGCTCCCCCTATGTTTGTCATTTTTTCACAACGTTTTCCTTCTCAATAGCAGTCCCAACTGGTTATTCATGACCAACCTTCTTCCTCTACCAGATGTTATGTACTTATGTGTACTAGTGACTCCAAGAAAAATGAAGTTGTAGTTGCTACTCAAACCAAATATTATTCCCCTTATAAACAAAAAGTTGATGATCAAGATCCTCCATTGGCTCTTCCTCCCAATGTTCCTCCTCATATTGAATGACCTAATATTGATACAGTAATATGTCCACCTCCTAAAGGTGTCATTCTTAAGTCATAATTTAACCCACATACACATGCAGCTCAAAACTACAATATTGTAGAAGATCTTGCACATGCACTGTCTTCGATGTTGGCTCTCGAAGTCCTTAAAAGTTTTCCTACTCAACGAAAGGCACTGTTAAAGGATATTGGTGGAATTAATCCTACTGACATGAATTTGATAATCTTTTACTTGGAATATCACATCCCAAGACTCCCTCATCAATTATCTTTTCAAATACAAGTAATTGTGGAAACCAAGAATATTTGTCGAACAGTTGTTGATGAAGGAGCTTTGAATTGCATTATGTATGTTACCTGTTGGAAATCCATTGGATCTCCTGCCCTTACCGAATCACATAACACTTTAAAATATATTAATGGTATTGGGTACAAACCTTATGGTGTTCTTCCTGCATTAACTATTGCGTTAGAAGGAAAATTGATTATTGTTGAGGTTGAAGTGTTTGATGCATCTCTCGATTACAACCTCTTACTTGGTTATAGTTGGATTGATGCTATGCATGCAGTTGTTTCTACTCTTTTACGTGTGATACATTTCCCTCACCAAGGTAAAGTAGTTATGGTAGATCAACTTGCCTTTTTTAGTTCTAATTCATGCATTAGTAATGTTCCATTCTTAACAAAAACACCTCATTGTTATGAGAATGTCGGTGTGTGTCTTTTAAAATATTCATCATTAATGGGAACTTTCCCCATTCCACCATTCAATGTTCCTCCTCCTCTAGTCGCTTCTATTAACATGATTTTGACCAATTTTGGAAAAATCCATGAGTCCTATGACCCTTGGATAGTACCTAGATTGGAATAATGTCCTCGTTATGGCGACCAAATGCCACTAACTCTGGTTGAATTGGATTATAAATCTATTCAATTGACATATCCTTCTCTTGATTATCTCTTTGATATGTCTTCTGATCCATTTCACACCATATTTCACACCGATGAAACAATCATGGAAGTTATGTTTGTGGAAGACACACCATGGAATGATGGGCATCATCGTTCTATCCTCTTCCTTGAGCCCAAGACTATCGAGAGTTACCAATGGATTTCAAATCCATCCACTGATCCGAATTATTTTCGGCACGAAATGAGAGCGGAGATATAATAAAGAAATGCACAGAGATATTGCAGATGTTCAATAATATAAAAGAAATGTATCGGAGATGCAACCATAAACATAGATATACAGTAATACACAATTTCTATTAATCAGAGAAATGTACAGAGACTGTAAAAATATAGAGTGAAAGACTCGCTAGAATGGTGGCAGCTTATCTCTGAGAAGAGATGTGATGGCTACTCGCATTCGAAAGAAGATGATTACAATGAGGCTCTGAAGGCCTTTTTACAATAAACAGGAATGCCAAAATTCCTAGACATCCAAAAGCCTAACCCTAGGAGATGAAGCACCAAAAGTCATGTGGGCCCCGTTTGGGTAAGTGAGTACATCAACTTCCCGGGGTCGTAACTTTTTCATACGATCTTCGTTTTAGGCGTGTGATAGCTCGTTCGAAAGGTGTCATCGAGGAGATTCATTTTGGGGGATCAATTATTCCTTCATCTATCAATGAGAACCTCAATATCAAAAAACCTTCATTTGGACCCTCAAAATGGCCCCGGAAGTTAAAACCTGCTAAAAACAGTAAATTGCCAAAATGGCCAGAAAAATATTTTGAGCCATTTGGAAAAGGTGGGTGGCCACCGATATCCACCTGGATCATCCACAATTATTAATTTCCCCTCATTTTATGAACTAGCACGTGATGTTTTGTATGAAGGGAACTTGGGAAATATTTCAGCCACTATCCCTCTAGATATTTCAATTAAGACTAGAATTGTGGAAAATGTTCACATAGGTGCCTCAGGTTCTCCCAATGAGATCCAAACTTACAAGGACATTTTCTAAGAATTTTTTGATGTATTTGCATGGAGTTACGAAGAGATGTCTGGAATTGATCTAGATATAGTCGTACATGAAATTAATACATACACTGATGCTAATCCCATTCGACAACGACTTCGCCCAGTTCATCCATGAAAATCCATTGCAATCAAACTTGAAGCTGACAAACTTCTTAAATTTGGTTTTGTCTACCCTGTAGCATTGATTGATTGGGTGTCCAATCTTGTTCCAGTCACGAAGAAACAAGGAACGATCCATGTTTGCATTGATTATAGGGATATTAACAAGGATTTCCCTAAATATAATTATCCAACCCATTTTGTTGACCATATCGTTGATGATTGTGCCATAAGTGAAATATTCTCTTTGATGGATGGATTTTCTAGCTATAATCAAATAAATATTTTACCCGCGGATCAACATAAAACCACTTTTATTTTCCCCTGGGGTACCTACGCATACCACAAACTCCCTTTCAGTCTCAAGAATGTTGGTGTGACTTTTCAACGAGCTATGTATTATGAATTTCATGATATAAAGAATATTGTAAAACCTTATCTTGATGATTTACCAAGGCATTCTATGTGTCGTCACGATCACCCGACACACTTAAAAGCCATTTTCCTTCAATGTAGATATTACCATATACGATTGAATCCACATAAACGTGTTTTTTGTGTGGAGTGTGGACAAATTCTTAGCTTTATTGTTTCCACGCATGGGATCAGGGTGGATTTGTTGAAGGTTGAAGGAATCATCAATTTTCCTCCTTCTACCTTGCGCTAACTCCAAAGATTGCAAGGGAAGGCAAACTTTCTACAACGATTCATTCCTAACTATGCCGAACTAACGAAATGTTTCACTCTACTTCTTTAGAAGGGTCATGATTTTTTGTGGGATGACACTGACAACAAAGCATTTGATGCTTTGAAACTTGCATTAACCCACACACCACTATTATTTCCCCCAGATTATAGTCGATATTATTTCTTATATTTGGCTACTTCGGATCATACCATTTCCATGGTTTTGGTCTAAGAGGATGATTCACACACTGAACATGTCATTTAATATTTAATTCAGAGTCTTGGGAACACCAAATTAAAATACATTCATGTGGATAAATTGGCTTTGGCGAATGTTCAATTTGTTTAGAGTTTTTGTCACTATATCTTATTGCGCAAAACCATCATTATTTCTGATTGCAACCCTATGCAACATATTCTTACAAAAACAATTCTAGAGGGAAAATAATCCAAATGGATTGTGATTCTCTAGGAGTTTTATTTGGAGTTTTAGAAAGACAAGTCAAAGAAATATTTGGTATTTGTTGAGTTGATATGTGACCTTCCCTCCGTTGATACATAAAATGTGGCAGAAGATTCTTTTCATGATGAATCTCTCTTTATGATCAGCGTAGACGATATATGGTATGGAGACATTATCATCTATCTCCAAATCCAAACTTGCTAGCCTGATATATCTTGTGTAGATCGTCGTTGTATTCGGTATCAAGACTGACAATATATTACTCTTGGTAATACCCTTTACTATCGTGGTATTGACTCCATGTTTCGATGATGTCTGATATATGATGAAGTTGATAAAGAACTCAATGACTATCATTCTGGAGCATGTGGTGGTCATATGTCTAGATATTCCACTTCCCAAAAGATGCTATGAGTTGGTTATTTCCGGCCTTCGCTTTTTAAGGATTTCATTCTCTTTGTGCATAAATTCCACGCTTGTCAAACTTATAATAATAAGATTCGATCTAATCTTGATCCTCTCTATATTGTAGTTCCCATTGGTCCATTTTCTAAATGGGGAATTGAATTAATGACATGTAACCCTCACTCAGTTGAGGGGCATGGATACATCATTGTAGCTGTGGATTATTTCACTAAGTGTCTTGAGGCGATGCCTACATTTGATAACACCAGGAAAACTATAGCATTGTTCATATTCAATCATATCATCACTAGGTTTGGTGTTCCTCAAGCCATCGTCACCGACCATGGCACCCATTTTCGCAATTTTATGATTTTTAAGATTACTGATAAGTTGGGTTTACGACATGAAAACCTAACCCATTATTATCCATAGGCCAATGGCCAAGTTGAAGCGATAAAAAATGTTTTAACCATTATGCTTCAATGGATGGTATGGATTCATAAGTCAAGTTTCCATACAATGATTTTTTCAACATTATGGGACTATCAGACATTAGTTAAATCTTCTATGGGGTTCATGCCCTTCCAATTAGTATATGATATCGAATTTGTTTTGTTGATTGAATGTGAATTTCCATCTTTGAATATAGTCATCTAAATTCTCCCCAACACCACATTCAAAAAAGAACGTTTGTTGTATTTAATGCAATTATATGAGACTCATCATGATGCTGCGTTAGTAGTAAAAATCCAGAAGAAATGTGTTAAAGATCAATACGACAAACATGTTAAACGTCATGTTTTTTTTCGAAGGTGATTTGGTTCTCGTTTATCACCAAGATCATTATTTGTTGGGGGTAGGTAAGTTCGATCCCATGTTGCTTGGTCCTTATATCGTTAAACGAGTGTTACATAAAGGATCTTACAAACTAGTTGATTACGATGGAATTCCTTTGGGTGAACCCAGAAATGGGATTAACTAAATAAGTACTATGCTTAAAGTGTTTTGCATGACTGCTTTGTACTTTAGTGTATCACACTCTAGTATTATTTTTGTCTTTTCTCTTTCTTCCCTCAAACTGCTTACCTTTCCTTGTGCTTGGTTTCTAGATGTCAACATTCTCACTGCCTTATATTGGATTTGTTGATGGTGCTAGTCATAGTACTCATAATATTGCGTCTGCTTCGTGGGAAATATATGCACCTACGGATGAGTTGATCAATGTACATGGTTTTTTCCTTGGTCATGCAACTAATAACATTGCAGAATATAGTGTGGTCATTGAGTTATTAACTAACACCATTTGACTTGGCATCCATTATCTAATGGTAGGGCTTGATTCTCAACTCATGGTGTTGCAATTAAGCAATATCTATTCAATCATAAGTCCTACACTATTACAGGTATATTTGAGAATTTGACTCTTGGAAAGAAAATTTGATTACAATGAATATCAACACATTCTTGGATATCTAAATACATTAACATATTCTTTAGCCAATTATGTTTTACATAGACATTTGCGCAATTTATAAATCCAAACAAAAAGACATAAAGATAAGTAATCTAGTAGAATTTTTGTATTATAATGCAAAAAGTTACAAAAAGGTGTTTCTTGAGATCAAAATGTTGAAGCACATGGTTTCATATACATATGTATCATGGATGTTGCTCATGATAACAAACCACTGCCCATGCTACACGACAGAGAATTCAACCAATAGATGTTGAAACACCAATAGTATGGTGTTGGTAACGTCGAGGTAACTCATCCATAGTAATTTCAGGGATGTCCATAGTCAATCCCTCGAGGTTGTGTTCGATCTCCTCGATATCCTCAACTACTACTCCTCGACCTTCCACTACTACTATCTCCCCACGTCTCTGATCTGGAGATGATCCTAGAGGCCTAAAAGGTGCCACATTTGTATTTTGAGAGCTTTTGATTAGTCTTAGATACATAACACAAAAATTTCATAATTAAAATTCTAAAAATATATATATAATGAAAAATTCATTTTTACCTATGTCTCCCCATTACGAACCCTCAGGTAGCACCAAGTCAAGATCACCATTGAAATTATCCCCAACATAGGTATAATCCTCGATCATGATAAGATGATCTCTTAGCCACTGGAAGAACATAGGACCATATGTAATGGTTGGGACGCCACCATGGCATGCCACCAATTCAACCCATATCTTCATCTCAAAATCCTATGGATTAGGCACACTCAAATCCACATGATGAAGGTGAAAAACCAGTACCCTTTCTAGGAAAAAGGACACCAAAATTGATCTGTATCCAAATTGTTTCAACCAACCGGTCCTACACTTTGTTAATTGTTTCTTCATATTCTTGAGGAGGCCCTCACACCAGTTGAATACTTAGGGCTCCATGCACTCAATGACATACTGAAAATGGATCTACAAGGCCATGTGTGGAGGTGCACTCCCTGCCACATGGGTAATGGTGTAGAGTATTGTCCAAAAATATAATTCGAGGACATTCTTTATGGAAACCTTACCACTATGTTTCTCTGTACCAGCTGAGTAGTGTTGTTTGACATAATAATCCATTGTTTCACCTCCTCCTCTTCTTCCTGATAGTGACACTCGAGACCCGCGATGAGATAATTCAGTCAAGAAATAGATGTCGCCAATATCTAAAGTGAGTGTATGTACCCCGACATGAAAAACTTGTTCATTCACATCCCACATTCAGACTAAGTTCTACAAT
>JASDQU010502582.1:8731-25203 GCA_032191745.1 Picea mariana | reverse complement strand
AGGTGTGTGTTTTATTCTTAGGATAGCATTCAGATAGAGACTAGACGCTTACCTGCACATACTGTGTATCAGCTCAAAGTTTACCAACCCTGGTTTGACAATTTAGTGTTTCAGGTCACTTAAAAACTTCAATTTAGTAGCCTGACAGCGTTAACCTCTATCTCTTCATCTGTTGGCATAAACGATTCTTATCCTTAGTCTTTTAGGTTGAATACATACGTCGTATAGGCCAACTTAATTATTCGGCATACTGTTGTTGGGCTCTAAATATTTCCTAAAATATAACCTTTATGCATCATCCGAAGGTAGGCGTTGGCACAAGTGTTTTACTTGTCGCCTACATAAGTTCTTACCTTCCATTTTCAATACCCATCCTCTAGAGAAACAACCCCTGCAAAGGGACAACAATTGTAAAAAAAGGAACGACAGTTGTTCCATTCAAATGAACAGTACGACCTGCAAAAGGAACAACAATCGGAACAAGGGAACGACAGTCGTTATATTGGGCCGAACTAATGTTGTATTAATTGAGTTGTAGTACTTGACCAACTATCTAATTTTTCAATCCGAGGTTCGTAAACTTACGAAGAATACGCAAAGTATATGCAAGATTGAGGTGGGACTAATATAATCTAATGTCTAGCTACAACTGAAATTGAATCATTAATCTAATGCAGGAAATTGAAACACATGACTTGGAATTGAAACTAATCTAGGAATGGGAAATTGCGCAAATGAAATTAATCTAGGAATGAGAAATTGCGTAAATGAAATTAATCTAGAAATGGGAAATTGCATAAATGGAATTAATCTAGAAATGGAGAACTAAATCAAATACAACATGTGAAGAGTTGAATGGCACAACAACATATGAGAGCTCTCACCAATGAAGCAATCTTATATTACAATAATCAAATCAATCTTCGTAATAGAATAATGAAAGCATGAAAACCAAAACCATGAATCAAAGATAAGAATCCCTTTCTCTTTTGAAGCCTAATGACTACCATTAATGACTACTCTAATAACTCTAATTACTTGATTACTACTCCCTCATGAAGAGAGAGCACTCTCTTTTATACATGAGAGCCTTGAAGATAAGATAACCATCTCATTATTACAGATCCACTTTTCTCTCAACCTATTTCCCATTATTACAAAATATAATCCCTTCAAATCCTCACACATATCTCTCATATAACTTGGATAAGATATGCCAACCAAATATCCATGATCTTCTCCTTGAATTATCTCCTCAAATCATGAAATGGTGGAGGAAGTATTCATGAAGTCCTTTTGAATTAATCCTTCACATATTCCTACACATTACAAAGCTCACACATTTTTTAGATATATATGAAAACATGTCAATTTTCTAACATTTAATCAAAAATTCCCTTTTTAATACTAAAATGAATAAAGTGGAGAAAAATAAGGTGAAACCCAAGTATATTTATGGAAATGATATCGTGAAAGGTTAATGGGGAGATGAAGTGTGGAGAATGATGAAGGGAAAGGTGGATGAAAATAGGACATTTCTTATCCCCAACATACCCCCCAACTTAACTTGTTGCATGTCCTCATGCAACCATGCATGGATATTCTCAAGAAATTTTGGCATTTGAATGTTGGCTTTGAGTGATGATAATAAATGTTTCCAGGATGGGTTTTACATGAGTAACAACTGACATTTTCTTATGGTTGGTTCTTGTGTGACAACCATGAATATAAAGAATGTTGGTTCTTGTGTTAACAACATTCATTTCGTTATGTGTTCTCTTGTTGTTATGATAATAATTTACCCATATTCTTACTGGAAAATATATGCTGTCAATGTGCATAAGGAAAACATCATTGAGTATAAGAAAGCCCTTTTTTGTATATGTGTGAATCATGCCAATATGTATAACAATGCTTATGAAGCAAAGTGCAACAGAGTATCATTAGAAAATAAATGTTCATAAATGTTAAATGAGATGAAAAATGGAATGATGGTAGTGGAAAAGTGGAGTGATGATAGTGAATAAAGTCCCCTACCCCCCAACTGAACTGGTTGCATGTTCGCATGAAACATGGCATAAGTCATAGAAGTAAAAAGGAAGGGGAAATTGGGGAGGGAATTTTCCAAATTATTCATTACTAGTAGTTGAGGAATTACATGATTAAAGTTTAGAAAATAACATACCTCCACTTACCCAAAATGTTGATGAACTATGCAATAGGAATATGGATGATGCGGCTACTGGAGCATCGAAGATGTCACTACTACAGGATCATGTGAAAAGTGACTATTGTTGTAGCGGCGACTGTTTTCTGCTGGATCAGAGAATGTGAAGTGGAGGAATTTGAACTGTTGCTGAATGAATCATGGAAAAGAGAAAGTATGAAAGTGGAACTGTGGTACTCTCATATGGATGAATTCATGCTACTGTAACTATTGATAGAGTCATGAAAAGTGTTTAGTCTTCGCCTGTTGCTAAACCTGATGGTACAATTCTAGTCATGCGAATGAATGTGTCGATGTCGAACATGAAAAGAAGTCATTGGATTACCAGCCATTGATGAATGTCGTTAACCAATGCGAGGCAACTCACCATTGATGTCAATGAGTGCCAAGGTACCCGAGTACATCTTACGAAGTGAGAATGAATGAGATGATGTCAAGCCACTTGCAAGATCTGACGATCAAGGGAAATTGATGTATTCCCATGATTTTCAGTGAGAGAACTTACCATTAAGGCATGCAAGCCTTTAGGTACTCAAAATGGACTCTAGTCTATATCCTAGATAAGGTGTTGAGGTCGATGGGGAAATACTTGTTGAAAGGTGGGCCTTAAGGAATCCCACATCAGTCAATGCGAGTTCTGATAAAAAGATTGGTAGGAATATAAGAAATATCTCAGTAGCAACAATGCTTATGGCAAGTCAATGTAGTCATAAAAAGGGAGCTGGATAGTTTTATTGACAAGGCAAATTGAACTGAAAAATATTAAGAGATGTATGCAACTCAAAAAGATAGGCGTGTGCGAAGTCATGAAGGATAATTCAATGGAAGATGGTCTTCAAAACAGGGATGACCAATCTACTTTGAAGTAGAAATGGAGGAAGACATTCATGACGCAAATGGGTTTATGAAAAGGTTTCTGTGTAACAACAAATGTCATGATGTTTATGATGAGTAACAACTACTTCAAGCAGTCAAGAAAGCATGTCTTTGTTCAAAAATTTTTTTGATTCTTGAAAATCATTGTGGCATGGAATGTGAGCGTCTTCATTCCTACAATCAAACTTAGTATTAATCTTGCAATCAAACTTGTGAGATCATCATAAAACAAAAAATGTGAGATTAAGTATGAATGCGGTAAAGTAAAAGAAACAAACCATGTTTTTATACCTATTGTCATGATCATTGCATGCATAATTGTTTCATCGTTGATTGCTTGTTAAAGTGACTCTAAGAAACAACTTAGCGTTAAATTGCAAAAACATGTTTCGATATTATTTTCAGGATTTATAAAAACGTCCATTTGCAATTTTATTTGTTTTTGTTGTTTTAATTTTTATAATTTGTTTTTATCTTTTATGAAAAAAAAATTATATTTTTTATTTATATTTTTATGTTTGACTTAAGATTTTTTTTTATATTTTTATAACAAAGCAAATAAAATGAAATTATTTTTATAATTTTTTTTTTTAATAAAACAAACAAATAAAATTGGTTTTATTATTATAACTTTTTTTATAATAAAACAAACAACAAAAATAAAATAAAATTCTTATTATTATAATTGTTTTTATATAATAAAACAAACTAATAAAAGAAAAATCTATCTATCTATCTATATATATATAACAAAAATAAAAGAAATTTATTATTTTTTTATATATTTTTTTATATAATAAACCAAAACAAAAGAACTGCTGTCAGTAAATCATCCTTTTTTTTTGCACAGCCAGACCACCATGAATGCCAGTATTCGAAGCCTCGGCCAGGGGCTCTAATTTACCCTCAACTCCATGCTTCTCAGCCTTCAAGCCCTCAGTTGCACTTGTTCGAATCTCGATCTTGGGGCGACGCAGACATCGTTGATGAACGATCTTGGCACCATTTATAATATATTTGGCTACATCTTATTATCAAGCCTCCATCACAATTTAATGGAATTTCTAACTATGTCATTGTTTGGAGTTCAACATCATTCTCTGCTTCGATAACCTCAACTGATCTCTTTGATGAAAAACCTCCAGGCTGTGACCCTTCTCGAATATATCGACAACAAGTAAGACACAGATCATAGTTACAAACTTCATAGCTTCTATGAAAACTTACCAGAGATGTATTGCAGTTGTCACAGTATTGACGCTCCTATTCTGGATCGAAATCAGCCTCAGAAATATGCAGGTCTTGTACCAGTTTACCCTGAATCCTAGCCTCCTCCTCGAGCTCTTTCATTTTCTCATGTTGAATCTTAGTGACCATGGAGAGGCCGTTGCAAATCACTTTCTAGAGAAAATAGACCCTATCGGCTTCGTTCAATGGCTCCACTCCAGCCTTAGGATGATTACAACTTCCCTTCAAATATAGAAATGACACAGCTAACAATTTTATAGGTGGTGTCTCTCACAAGATGGGGCCGACTGATCCGTTCTCATACTGGTTCTTACTGCACATATCATATATGAATTTGTATTTGATTTTTGCATAGATTGACATTCGTGATATAATTTTGGCAGTCTCGTCATGGAAGCTCTCTGTAATTTCTTCCAAAATGGGTGAGGCAACTTCGTTCACCATAAAATTTTCATTCTCAAAACCTGAAAACGTTCTCCCACTCACCATAGAACAAATATAGGGTTCCTTGAAAGCCTCTGGTGAACTTTCCCATATGGGCTGCATAAATCCGTGAAAACCTCTTTCAACGCAACTTATAATCTGGCCCGATACTTGTTCTATACAGATCTGTACACGTTCAAATGATAATTTCAAGAGCAACATATTATCTACAGAAGATGCTGAGGGTTTCTGGGCCATTTCAACTATGGTTGGCTTGTCATTCAAGCCTCTCTTCTCATCTCATTTTTTAGCAACCACCTCCAGGGATTGAGTAAGGATTGCAAAGTTAGACACCACGTGATCAAGATATAATTTCCACCCCTCTAAAGAGATAGGCTAGATCCATAACAAACGTATCCAATCGAACGGGCATTGATAACACTCATTCCCTCCAACTGTTGTGTGTCCGTACACAATCTTCTCTTTCTCAGGTATCATTTTTGTGAGCTCCAGAATTGATGCCACCGCCTCTTTCACCAGACAGGAAAGAAACTAATACATCTTCTCTTAGATTTGAAATTCACCCATTGACCACATGTCTCAATTAACCGGGCATTCATAACAGTGGATCTGCATGCCCTCGTGGCAAACTTGTAACCCATTCCAATCACAATCCCTGCATTTCATTAGAAATACACACAAAATTTATTGTTAGCATATCATTTTCAATTTTTGGGAGTGCAACAAACCTGATATAGTGTGAAGGCTGACAGTCTGGAAATGATATCACCGATATGGGAGAAGATCGTTGCAAATCATTAATACATTCAAATCGGATAATCAAAATTTCATTGTTCAGTTGAATATGAAAAAAATGGATAATCGAAGATTGATCTTCAATGTCGTTTATATACACAAGTAGACTCTACCGATTTCTCGCTTTTCTAAAACAATAAAATTTAATGCGACCCACTTTGATTCCACAAAGATCTCCAAGTTAAATTCATGAGGCGAAATGATCAAGCAATCATTTTCATGCCGTCAAAACCAGTAACACCTCTGCACAACAGAATATATAGCTAATGAAGACATTGTCCAAAGTTGGCATCTGTAATATAGCCTGTGCGAGTTAGATTATAGTGAATGGGCACGTCTATAAATTTTAAAGTGAAGAGAGGAGAAGTCAAATTATTGATGGGCAAAAAAATAGAACCTCGCAAGTTTTTTATTTGTTCAATCGAGCTTATGCGGTGGTTTCTGCGGATTTAAAATTCATGATATTTTATTTGTTTGCAAGATTATTTCCAGGCATCTACAGGATAAGGGTCGAGAGAAAAAACATGGCACACAAACCAAAAATAAACCAGGCTGAAGTTTAAAATGAGAAGATTGGTCATGAATTTGTTTCAACTATTGTTTCAGCTTGGAGTTTCTGCACAACTCTTATCTTGTATGAATTGCAGACCTTATTCATTCATATTATTAATTTTTTATTTTTATTTTTTAATGTCCTTGCTGTTTTATTATTTTTCTTTTGTAGACACAAGCATGCACAACTTTTTATTTATTTTTTCTATTATGTTTTCAAAATAAATAATAAAATAAAAATTTATTTTTCAAGCTTATTAAAAATTTATGAGCAGATGGAAGGCGAACAATAGATTAGGAAAAAATTTTCTTTTCATCAATTAATTAATATTCTTGAAATCAATCAATCAGTCATCCTACTTTCTGATCCTCGCGATCGCACGAAGCACAGAGGAGAGCATACTTATTCTAGCAAAAATAAAAAACTTTAAAATAAAACCCTACCTACACTACGCTAATTAGAAATGAGAGATTAGTTACGTATAATAAAACAACCAATGTAGCCATGCACACAATAGTAATAAAATATGTTATCTTTCAATTTCACAATTGACAGTCGGGAATATGTATGGACGTGGGAAATTAGCTACTGAAGTTCTAAATTAACAAAATAAGAAGGAAAACTAAGTGGAACTAGCCTAGTACTTGCTTGAAACCAGCGTTCGATCAGGCTTTCATAGGCATAATTTGTCTTACTCAGATCATGTTGCAGCTCCTCGCTGTCCTCCTTGAACTCTTGTGTGCCTAATGGTTCTTCATTAAATATGAAAGGTTCTTCGTATGTTGATTCTTCGTTCGCCTCATGAGGAGTGAATAAGCTTTTGGTTGCTGTCAAGATCTCTTCTTTCAGAGAAGAGGAGACCTCGACTTTTGCTAGGATCTGAGTGAGTTGTTCCAAGATTAAATTCATTGTTAAATCATGTTAAAAAAAGGATTCTTACAGCACACAAATCAAAATGAATAACTTAAAAAACACTCTTGCTAAAACATAAAAAAAATTACTCTTCATAGTTGCGGAAATTAAACGCTCTTAATAGTTGGTAGGGACACTGAGGAATCTACACTGAAGCATCTCTATGACCCTTAGAGCCAACACATGTAGATCACACTTTCAGAAATTAAAACTACTTTTACCTAGTTGGTAGGGAGAACATGAGGAGTCTCCTCTCACGAGCTTCTATGACCCCTTACCAACACGTCTAGATCACACTTGCATGAATTAAACACTCTTGCATAAATTGAAATTTGCAGAAATTGAAACTACTTTAACCTAGTTGGTAGGGAGAACATGAGGAGTCTCCTCTCACGAGCTTCTATGACCCCTTACCAACACGTCTAGATCACACTTTTATGAATTTAAATGAAAAAGAAACTAATACCTCAATCCATCGTGCTTCCCCGGAAACGACGCCAAAATCTTGGGCTCTAAAGATGTCCTAAAATATAACCTCTATGCATCATCCGAAGGTAGGCGTTGGCACAAGCATTTTACTTGTCACCTATGTAGGTTCTTACCTTCTGTTTTCAATACCCATCCTCCAGAGATGCAACCCGTGCAAAGGGACAACAATTGTAACAAAAGGAATGGAATTTGTTCCATTCAAATGAACAACATGACCTCCAAAAGGAATAGCAATTGGAACAAGGGAACAACAATCATTATATTGGGCTGAACTAATGTTGTATTAATTGAGTTGTAGTACTTTCTAAACTATCTAATTTTTCAATCCAAGGTTTGTAAACTTATGAAGCACACGCAAAGTATATGCAAGATTGAGGCGGGACTAATCTAATTTCTAGCTACAACTGAAATTGAATCATTAATCTAATGCAGGAAATTGAAACACAGTACTTGGAATTGAAATTAAACTAGGAATGGGAAATTGTGCAAATGAAATTAATCTAGGAATGAGAAATTGTCTAAATGAAATTAATCTAGGAATGGGAAATTGCGTAAATGGAATTAATCTAGAAATGAAGAACTACATGAAGGAAAAGAAAATACAACATGTGAAGAGTTGAATGGCACAACAACATATGAGAGATCTCACCGATGAAGCAATCTTATATTATAATAATCAAATCAATCTTCATAAAATAATAATGAAAGCATGAAAACCAAAACCATGAATCAAAGCTAAGAATCCCTTTCTCTTTCAAATCCTAATGACTGTCATTAATGAATACTCTAATAACTCTAATTACATGATTACTACTCCCTCATGAAAAGAGAGCACTCTCTTTTATACATTAGAGCCTTGAAGATAAGATAACCATCTCATTATTACAGATCCACTTTTCTCTCAACCTATTTCCCATTATTACAAAATATAATCCCTTCAAATCCTCACACATATCTCTCATATATCTTGGATAAGATATGCCAACCAAATCTCCATGATATTCTCCTTGAATTATCTCCTCAAATATTGAAATGGTGGAGGAAGTATTCATGAAGTCCTTTTGAATTAATCCTTCACATGTTCCTACACATTACAAAGCTCACACATTTTTGAGATATATATGAAAACATGTCAATTTTCTAGCATTTAATCACAAATTCCCTTTTTAATACTAAAATGAATAAAGTGGAGAAACATAAGGTGAAACCCAAGTATATTTATGGAAATGATATCGTGAAAGGTTAATGGGGTGATGAAATGTGGAGAATGATGAAGGGAAAGGTGGATGAAAATAGGACATTTCTTAGCCCCAACAACTGTCTTGGTTGTTTTAGTCTTATTGCCATATGTCCCTCCAGATATGTTTAGTAATCTAATGAACCACATTTGAGATCAAGGGGGAAGGATCATCGGATGAATAGCATTGCATGGCTCTCCAAGGTATGGATAACTGGCACAGGGAAAAGTAATCGTCTATGGGAAAAATAATAATGGAACAAGGGTATGATGATGAAGTGGGGATAAGTGGAGATTAGAATGAGGGTGAATGACTTAAGTGGATGTTGGAAGGTGAAAGGTAGAGAGGTTAAAAGGAAAGGGCATTGTGAGATGTTTCTTACTTTCTCCCAACTATTCTTTCTTTTCCATGTTCAATACATTGGTTTCATCTATCTAGTAATTCCACCAGGAACCTTGAGGGCTCAATTGTTTCATTTACCTCGAAATTGAATAATTTCCTTTCTACCTAAGGAAGCTTTTCTTGGATCCTTTTCACTTCTTGAGATGTGGCCTAGTACTGTGAGTTTGGATTCATTAGCCATTTATTGATTTTAATAAGATCAATCTATCTCATTTCATGAATGGATACCAGAGTTTCTTCTTTGTTTTTTCTGGAATTCTGTTGGTTCATCTCTATATCAATTTGCCCTAGGGATTCCAAGATATTACTTCCCTCCAAATCAATTATCTTTTTGTCTAATTATGACAACGATTCTAGGAAAGCCTCTTTTACCTCTTTGGAAAATATTTTACTTTCTGCCAGAGTTGTTTCCTAGACCTTTAGAGCCATATCACCTCTTAATTCTTCAAAGGGAGAGAGCAAAGGGAAATCAAGGATGTTATCTTTCTGCACCAATATGATGGATTCTTGAAACTTAGCTCGAGCTGATCAGGCCTCTCTTTCTTTGACATAAATTTCCTTCAGAGAAAGGTCCACTACCTGGTAGCACTTTTGGATGGCATCTACTTTCAAAAAAAGGTTTTGTTGGGAAGGTTCCAACTTCTCATTTATTTCCAATGCTTGAGTTTGGAAGGATGAAATGCCTATCAAGGTACCTTCAGTCAGGTCCAATATAGATTTCAATTGTCTTATCAATTCATCATGTTGAGTGATCAGACCCTGGTTGATTTGTGAACTCTGATGGAGCTCATCAAGGTTGGCCTGAAGCTGTTGAATTTGTTGTTGATCATTAGCTCTAATATGCTCGAAATCTTGACTCAATTTGTTCCTGATAGTCTGTTCCATGGCATGCATTTGAATTTGAAAGTGCTCCACCAATTAGCACTTCTTTCTCAGTTGTTCAACCAATTCATCCACAGACCATTGATTGGCAGTGGCAAAAGCACCTAACGAACTTGCAACTTCCTTTTCAAATTCTGGATCATCTCATTCATTCCTGTCATACACCATCCTTTGCCTTTTAATTATGACTCCATATTTCTGGTGTGATTCCATTTTCACGATGGCCTTTCATTTCTTACTAAAGAAAAAATCCGAAGGAGGCACCTCTTCGGGCGAGATGGGGGTAAGATCACTTACAAAAAATAATTTCGGAATTAGGATTTCCGAAGCTAGATTGTAGAGGGGTAAGAGATGTAATGGGAGTAGCGATCTTTGTGGACTATTGTTTCTCTTTCATATTTTAGGTACAAGTAGGGGTAGTTGGTGATGGAGGAGACACCTCTTGACTTTGCTTTATGAAAGCTTTGAGTTGAGCTAATGCCTAGGGGCTTAGCTTTCTTGAAAATGAGGCTTCTAATTCTTGTGTTAACTCCTCCAAGCTTTCTCTCCTTATAGTACCTTTGGTATACTATTTCGCCTATGTTTTTGAAAGTTGATAAAACCATCTTGTTGATCTGGGGGCAGAGTTTGGAATCTGCCTTGAACTTCCTCATAGGATATAACCCTCCTGAATATTTCATCATACGGGGAGTTCTCGTGCATATATCGCTTCATATTTAACCAGGCCAAGTGGTTTTCCACTATCTTATGTGGATCATGTCTTTTGAACTCAATGTCAACCAATTTGACATCCTACAGAGTCGCAACCTCCACTTTGGAGTGACCGAAATCCATTAATGAAAACATGCCAACCTGAATAGGGAAAGTTGGCCATATCGTTTTTGTGCTGCCTTCAGCTCCTTGTTGATGCCTCTTGTCATTGTTTGGTAGACCACTTATCTGGTCCGGTAAACATAATGGGAGAGCATGGGGAGGAACCAAGCACCCAAAAACCCTGATGTGGGAGAAGTTCTTCTCAATAAACCAATCTTCTAGCTTACCTAGGTTTCCCATAATATTTCCTGAAATTCAGGGAGGTGGGTGACCATACAGGGATATATGAACATGAACCACAACATTGTGACAAATTTCATAGAATAAATCCTTCGATTTCTCTTCCCATAGCTTGGAATGATAGAAATGAATGGGCTCGGCACTGATCGGGGTCCAGCTCCAATTCATCAATGGAAAAGGTGTCATGAAATAGATGGCATCCATAATATATGCCAACATGTAAAAAGGGGAAGGTTGGCCTTTGGATTTCATTGTTTTATACTCAACAATCCCCTTGTCCAAGTTATCGGACATCATTTTGGCCCAATTGAAAGTGAAACCCTCTGCTACCTCGTGCATAATGGATACTCATTCTACCGAGAAATGTGTAGGGATATTATTCACAAACAATCGACACAAAATCATGGCTACAATCACCATATGAGCATCCAAAGAAGTTGTGGCATACATACTATGAGCGTCGGTTTTGAATCTCTCTAGGTGCCCCCACCAAGACTTGATTATATCATGACAATTTATGGCTACTGGACGCATTCCTTTTGCTCGAACTCCAGGATGAATGCAACATTATATGTATATCTAGGATTAGGGGAGATTTTATACATTACTTGCATATGTTTTGGTTGGAAAGAGCCAACGACAACCTTCTAATGGTTGATGATGTTACTAGTCTAGATGTCAACGTGCTCCAAGGCCCATCTTATCATGTCGTTATAAGGCATGAGCCTCGATCATGCTGTTATATTGTGAAGCTCCGACTATGCTATATGTTTGAGTTTAGATGTATAAGTGTCATCCTCTTCTTCGGCAGATTCCTCTGGACAGTTGATGATTTCACACTCCAGAATCTTGAACACCCATGTCCAAGTTTTTACGGTGTCTGTGGCTCCCGGCGTGGTGTTTGATAGAACGTCTACATTTGGGTTTGAATACTCGCTTGTCACATCATGATTTTTCATAATTTTCCGTGGAGCCATAATTTCTAAGGAGACAGAGTGAAGTTACCTATTGCAAAAAAAATCCATGAGTCTTTCAAATAGATACAACTTGCTAATCGCAGAAAGTGAAAATGAATTCAAATGGAAGTGATTTTATTCAAAACAGATTCATTTATTTTCGTATAGCTTCACTGATGAAAAATTTATTAATGTTAATGGAAATGTCTACCTGGAAATCCACAATCAACGTTTGAATCATTATCCTTAGTTGGTCATAAATTCCATCAATACTTCGACGTTTCACGTTTGGGAGTTTTAGATGTGACAGAGTGGGAACCTCTTGAATCATGAATCCATGAAAAGATTAATTTTTGAATAATTTCTTGTGAAACCTTAATTAATCATTTTTAAGATGGTGTTTTAACTTCAAGTGTTTTGGGAGTTCATACTTCGAGGACTTCTAATGTATCTTGAGAGGAACTTCCCAAAACCTAAAACCGCGAAGTAAATAATTGATTTAAGGCTTAATTAATTGCATTTGATTTTATGTATTTCAGAAGTTTGGACTTCAGGTATTTTAGAATATGATACAGGGAAAATGTTTGAAATACAAACCACGAAGTCATTAATTATCTCTTGATCATGATTAGATTAGTTATTTAAATGTTTAATCCTTCAGAATTTTGATACTTCGGTGATTCTTGAATTCTTTCTTTGTTAAAATCTTGATGGATCATCTCCCGTAGTGACGTTGTATAGATGACATCACTCTGTATGACTTGTTGATAAAAGAGAGGTGACACATGTTACATGGAAACCTTTGAATCCTCCAATGGAAATGTCAAAAATGGGTGCCACATGTCAACTTAGGAAGAACTCAAAAGGTACATGTGTCCTATGACTTGTGCCTTTAAAAGGTTTAGGAAAAGTCTCTAGTAGACACCTTCGGGTTTTAGAGTTTTTATTGTTAAGAATTATTGAAATATCTGAAGCGCGGAGCTCTGAAGCAACCATTAGAGACTTACCTCTTTTAAAATTCAGGTGGCTCGAGAATTGTGGAGGTATTAGGATCGTTCAATCAAAAGGAAAACTCATCGACGACGGACATCGTGCGCGCCTTATTAACTAACCAATAAATGAATTTGGTTGAAAATTAAAAGATCGTTTTCCAAGTTTCTATTTTCTTTGGGTAAAATTATATTTTCATGAGGTGAAAAGTATAAAGCTCAATAGTTCAGATTTGTATGTGTTCCAACATCCAGAATATCTTTTGTGTTAGAGGGAGCAACCAATTAGGTGTATTGGAGAGAAGGCATGGTAGTATATATGGTGGCGAAGATAGATCCAACTCCAGGGTGGAGAAGTACCTTCATTGCTAAGAGGGAGTGTTGATGTTAGTGGTAGCATCAGACTGGTACTTCTACATTGGCTTGTGTCTAGCATGTGGAAGTCATTAAGAACCTTCTATCCTTGAGTTTACTTTAGTTAAAAGGAACTAATTAAAGTAAAAGTGTTTTTATTAGTGAATTGATTTATTTAAGGAACATGCATAGCATGCAACATGTAATATAAATCTTAAGTGGATGTGAGAATTAATCTCAGTCATAGATTACTTTGAAGATTATAAATAAATTGTAACTCATAATTATAAAAGTAAGGCTAGGGAGAAGGAGGAAGATACTTGCATTGAGAGAGTTGACACAATTGGGAATTGTGTGAGATACACTTGTGAGAGAATTTGAGAGGAAGTCACTTTGGTGAGAGACCAAGGTTGAGGATAGAAAAGAAGGAATTTTGCTAGTGTGAGGAGTGTAGAAGCTAAGAAGGACTTTTGCTTACATGAGAGTGAGGATATATCACAGGTTGGGTCAAGAGTGTTCATCCAAGTATTGATGCGGAGAGGGTTGGATCACAAAGGACCTTGATTCAAGATCTTGGATAGGTGGAGAATGATTTCATCTAGAGATAATACAGGTCAAGGAGAAGAGAGAGAAAAGGCAGTTGCAAGTTGGTTTCAGAGGACAGAAGCCAGAGGAAAGTGTAGCTTCATGTTGACGGGTCCAAATGGTATGTCAAGCAGATAAGGGAGAATGCTTGATGGAAGGTCCCAATTAAACCTACTCTCATTTGGTGTAGTGTTTCTGACTAGTATGTGGGCCTGGTTTCCACTAATAATTAAAAGAGGAAAAATGGGAAGGACATTAGAATGCCCCCCAAAGAGTTCTTATTAATTCTAAATCTAATCTAAACTGAAAGAAAAATAATTTAACCTAACTATTGCTACCCTATCCCGTGGAAGAAAAACTAATAGATGAGCACAACTTAAAATGATACTTTGACAATAGAAATAGTTCATGGAATCCAAGAGTATGTTATAAAAATAATATCGCAGATATTATCTCAAATAGTTGAAGAGGATACCTGTAACATAATCCCTACACTCATTAGAAATCAAAACAACATAAGAATCCTAAATGCTAAGCATATAAATAAATCGCGTGATCAATACCCAGAAAACTTTAAAAACAAACACAAGTGTAGAGTAGTCCCATAAGCATTTGTAAACAATTATGACTTCAAAAATTCCTTTTGTTCTTCATATATTCATAAATAAGATTATTATTAGACTGTGCAATGGGAAACAATTACTTTATTACATCTAACGAGTTCTCTTCTATAAGACAAGAGACTCCTCAACTCTCGTGACTGTTCATATTATTTTCCTTCATTTTGTCATTTTACATTTTGAATTTATTTTACTTTTTCGAAAATGAACATGTGGGAGTTACAAATAGAAACTGAAGAGACTCATGAGTGGTTATTTTCACCCTAAGGAAGTTTACAAATGATATTCATTTAAAATATTACTAACATTGCTTGCTCTTGTCTTCTTCTATTTTTTGAAATGTTTCTAGGCATTTTTGGTGTTAGTCTACTAATTCACATCATCCCATCTTATTCTCCTCTATCTCAACCTTTCACCATGCTCTTTCAGGTCTGATTTTGACTCCTGTAGCTTTAGATATGACTGCTTGAACATGCATAACACAATTTTCTGATTGAATTCAGGCATGTTGTGTTTTCTACATTTTATAGGAATTTTTTTCCTTAATCTATCAATACCAGTTGTAACATATTAGTCTTCTCTCTTCTATATTTCCAATGAGATATATTGGGAATGATTTTGTTTCCTGTAGCTCCAGATATGGTTGTCTGAAGTTGCATAGTAAATTTTTTCCCCAAATTCGTGATCTTTTGTTCTTTGCATTTTTTAGGGTTTTCCATTGTTATTTTGGCCAAAAGTATTGTCCTAATGAATTATTTGTCTCGTTAACTTTCCAATAAGGTATCATGGACCTAATTTTATTTCCTATAGCTCAAGATATTAATGTGTGAAGTTGGCACAATCCATTTTCCCCCCAAATTCGTGTCTTGTTGTTCTCTGTGATTTTTGAGGTTTTTTGTTACATTTCTGATATGAATGCCTCTACCAATGCATTCCTCTACTTGATACCTTTCCAACAAGGCCTCATGGGCCTGATTCTGACACATGTAGATCAAGATATGTTCATTTTAAAATTTGTGCTCAACAACCCTTGATTTTCATGTGGGTGAATCTGGGTCATTGATATTTAACCATTATGCAGCTTCATTCCAAAACAACTCCCTCCCTGACAATGATCATTGGGATTCAGGATCTTCATCCATTTTGTAGTAGTTTCCATTCCATGACATTTCTTTCTGAAAATGATCATCAGGCTCCAATGGTCTTCAGTCATTCCACAACAGTTCCCATTCCGTAACTCCATTCCGCATCTTTCTTTCCAACAGCGATCATTGGGATTCGATGGTTGTTGGGATATTCTGTAGTAGCTTCCATTCCACAACATTTATTTCCGATGATAATCATTTGGCTTTGATGGTAGTCAACCATTTCATGTTGCAACATTAATTTTGAATCCTCTTTCCTTCCGACAATGATCGTCGGGCTCCAATGGTCGTCGGCCATTTCGCAAAACTTCATCCTCTAGAACCTCATTTCGTATCACGTCATTCCATAGCATCTCATTCCGTAGCACCATTCCATAGCACCTCATTATTTATCACCATTCTATAGCACTTCATACTCCAATGGTTCTAGGTGGTAAATAAAGATAAGGGTTCAATCCTGATGGCTCGACTCTGATAGGAATAAATAATTCTCAAAAATATATGAATGATCCTAAGTATGAGATTTGTGTTGGTGATGTATTCAGGAATGGGAGGAGAGGATTCCAAGAATGAGGGAATTTTTGTATTAATGGTAATTCTCAATGGAATTTACTGTGAAGTGAAGGTGAATACAAATGGGAGGAACCTTGGGAAGAATGAAAAAAGAATGTTAAAAAACAAAACAAAAATGAATATATATATAT
>JASDQU010502580.1:135435-149853 GCA_032191745.1 Picea mariana | reverse complement strand
TTTGAAAGGTCCATATAAAAAAAAAAAAATTAGACAGTTATTATATATATATATATATATATATATATATATATATATATATATATATATAAATTGAGTAGTTATTAAATTTATATGATGAAAGCATATCATAATTGTGTTCTCACAATCATTGTACGATTCACCAATAAGTAAGTGGGAATCCCGTGTGGAGTCTTTTCCGAGTTTTGTTTTTCAGGTAAAAAAATGGATCTGAATTCGGTCAAATTTTTAGGAGTAATTTGAGTTTTGCATGGATCTAAGTTCTATATATCTCAAGATTTTATTTTAGGGGTTTTGCCCCATTTTAAACCAACTCAGATACTCAAAAAATGGATCAAAATTCTGAATTGATCAAAAATTTAAAAACAGACAGTCGAAAAACCTATCCGAAAAATAACTTAAGAAAAAAGATTACTTCTACTCCATTTTATGTTAGTTGAGTTAACTGCAGTTAACTTAGTTTACCACCTTGAACACAGATATTGCAAATTATAAGCACCGTGCAAACTTTATCTGTGAAACTTTCACATGATACATATTTTGGTTGAAATTTTGCAAATGTTTATTGTTTTATTACGTTCACATGATAGATATTTTGGTTGAAATTTTGCAAATGTTTATTGTTTTATTACGTAAAAAACAATTTTAGCATGTGGAAATATCATGTAAGTTGAATTAGGTAAAGTTGACATAGTTTAGTGATTTGGATAGATACATTTGAAATTATAAGCACCTTACCAATTTTATGTGATGTGTGATAGATATTTTATAAAAACAACTTTATAAATGTGTATTGTTTTCCTCAATGTTTGAAAACTTTGTAAATGTGTGCTGAGTGTTTTGAAAACTTTGCAAAATGTGTTGTATTATTCCACCTGATAGAATGTTTATGTGGTAGATATCATTATCATTTGCAAGTGTATACGGTAAATGTGTACTGAGTATTTTAAAACTTTGCAAATGTGTTGTATTATTCCACTTGATAGAAAGCTTATGTGGTAGATATCATTATCATTTGGTAGATATCATTGTCATTTGCAAGTTGTGGTAGATAGCATTATTATTTGTAAATTTAAGTTTATATGGTAGATATCATTTGTCTATCACATATTGTAAATGTGTTATATAATGATTATTTAATAGTTGTATTTATGATGTTTATCTTATTAGTTTTATTTATGAGGATTATGGTTATGTTAATTATATTATAGAAGTAGGTTTAACTTAAGCAAAAGGTTTATGTATGAGTTTTTGAATCTCTATGTATTTAGTAAATCTTTAATTAAGATAGATCTTTAGTGTCATGGTTATAGATATGTTATATTATGTTACTTATTTTTTGTGTTAGTTTAATATAAATCATTGTTAAAATTTATGTATACCATAGTATTTATTAGTGTTGGAGTGATGATTGTGTGTAACACAAGGGTTTCATCTTTTTGACCAATATCTTATCACTTTCATTTATAAAAGGGGGTTATAAAATGTGAAAAATAAAGTCAACATATTGTAGGTATCGGGGGGATGTGAGGTATGGGGGGGTTTATGGGAATTGGGGGTATAAAAAAGGCTATTTGATAAAAATAAGGGATATCTAGTAAAAATAGGGGGTTTTCTACTAGAAAGTTGTAATGGGAGGGGGATCCAACAAAAGGATTTTGGGAGGTATTTGTCAATATCTAGTGAAATTATACGTATTATTTAATATCCCACAAATGCACGTGCTATGTTATAGGTTCACTAAGTGGAAACCCTATAGTATCTAGTTGGCCTGCTTCCATGACAATCTAAGAGACAGACTTGATACTGCTAAATTTTAGTTCATGATTTACTTACACATTTTTCAAGCCTTCTCATGCAATTTTAGCTATTTTTAAACCCATTCCCTGAAGAACCAACTCAGTGCGTGAATTTCGTTTCCAACGAGCTAAAGAAGACTCAAAACAAAACATAAAGCAAAAAGTTATGATCTCGGCAAGCTCCCCTTTTGGGGACAACTCACATTCCTCCAACTAAGCATTCCTACTTAGTGTTAATTGTTGGGTATGTGTAATATTCTTTGCATGACTAGACTTAGTGTTTGTATTGTGTTAGGGGCGCAGTGGGGTTGCAAGGGGGGTCACAAGGGGGCGGAGCCCCCCTATGTGGGGGTTCAAGGGCAGTTCCCCCCCCCCGCCCCCAAAAAATGGCATTTTTTAGTGGTTTTTCGGCACATGGTTTTCTCCGATGGTTTTCTAATTGAGGTTAAAGAATTAGGGTTGTTGACTAATTTGGGTCAATGGATTAGGAGTTTTGGATGCCACGGGATCCTATATATGTATTGTATTGTAAACAATGAAGATAAGATTAACAGAAGATTAGAGGTGCGGCTCTAAACAAGTTGTTGGTTTTCCTAGTTTGGGTTTCTAGGGTAAAATCTATGTGTAATGTGTGTGTGTGTGTGTGTGTGTGTGTCATTGTATCTTTTATGTTTTTATTAAGAATATGTTTGCAACAATTAATTGTACAAGGTTAAAAACTACATTAACTTCATGGTAGGGTTGGGGTTCTTGCATATTAGGGTTTTTTGGCATTATTATAAAATGTAGTTTTAGTACTCAGTTATAATATTTTTTCAAATAAGCATAGCTACCCAATCCCTTCTCAAAGATAACCTACCACCATTCTAGCCATTATGCATTGCTATGTATATTGTAGTGGTTTTCACTATTTGATTCAATAAATAAAAAATCTCATTGTAATAATCCGATTTTAATCATATGTCCTCTCTTCAATATCGTGTTCTTTCATTTTGTTCTCGATCCAATCCAAATTAGTATGGTAAAAATTTTAAGTGTTACCATTAGTGATTATAGTCACATTGCTATCATTGTAGAAGGTATATGGAAGAAAAAAATGAAAAATCATGTGGGCACTTCACTAACAAAGAGAATTTGAATATGAGATGCAGGTTATGTTTTTGACCCAACACACTCTCTCTTGGCATAAGCAAAGTACCTAACTAGATTACTCAATTGAAAGGGAACATGATTATTCATTTTCAATAATGTAATGCACAATACATGTATAAATTGCACTCTACCTCCTCAACACTCCTCTCTAGCCCTTGGCAATGTCGCTTCATTCTATCTACTCTCTAAGAATTTCCTAACTCTTCAATGAGAATGGTTAACTAACTAACTTCATATGAGAGTGACCAACCTAATCCTCTTTCTTGCCATACTATTTTTTCTTATGTGGCATGACCATTCGCCTTCCTATTTCAAAATTTAGCATCCCCAACAATTATAACCACTACAATTGTCTCTTCATCTTCCATATGCAACATTTCATATTCCTTTGGCACATTCTCGATAATGGATGCTCAACATACTTCACATGAATTCTCATGCTCTTACTAATATCACACTTCGAGCACTCTCTCTCTCCAATTTCTTAGGTTCAAACAAAGATATCATTTATAGACATAAATAATAATAAAATATAGACACAAAGTACATGAACATATTACTCAGTTAAAGTGGACATGATTATTCATTTTTATTAACAAAATACACAATACATATAGAGATTACTCTCTACCCCCTTGTTCTCTTATTTACACTTGGAAGACTCTCTAGACTCCATAGATTCTATAAGCATTGTCTAACTCCTCAATGAGACTAACTAACTAACTTTCATATGAGATTGGTCATCATCCTATGTAGCCTTACTTGGCATGATTGTTCACCTTCCACATCCAACTCCTAAAGTACTTCCCTAATAGTTGTAGCCACTATCATTGTCTCTTCATCTTCCATACATGACCTTCCATCTTCCTTTTACATTCTCTCAATCATGCATTCTCACCAGACTTCATATGTGCATTGCATCTATTGTGCTCTTGTTAACATCATACTTTCAATTTCAATGATTTCACTTGTTTTGCTTAAGTTCTATCATGTGATTTCATTCTTATATTCATTTTTCTTACCTCTCTTGTACTTTCGTAGTGTGTTTTCATACTTAACCAATTCATAGATGGCTCTACATTTTGTTCCCCTTGAAAATGAAACAAAGCACATTTGTGCGTTGTTCCTTCATCCTCAATTTCACATGAAATAACTTTTCCCTTGTAAAAAAAAGTATACTCCTGCTCAAAAATCCACGTACTATCAGTATTCATATATTTCTCAACTTCCCCAATATTTTTCATATTATGTGTTTTGTTACCTAATCGCCTTCTCTAACACCTCCTCGATCTCATCTAGTTTCTTCCTTGGCATTTGTATATTTTCTTCTTCTATTCATATTCTTCTATGGTGGCTCATTGTCTTCGTACTTGTATAAATATGCAGCATTGAATATGGGCTATATGTCAAACTCCTTTGGCACTCCACCTCATTTTCATTATCACCAAAAGAAATTTCCAATTTTGCACAGTCTAATAGTTTTTATGATCAATTTTTTATACAAGCCCTCTTTACTTAGATACACCATAATTTGGTTTCCAAGTTCATCTCCTATACATATCAGTGTGCTCTTTATACACTGTACTTTTCTCTTTTAGTCACTCTTACATGCACCTACTCCATATTCTTTACAAATTCCTCTATGTCATCACTCCTCCACGTGTCAATGTGCTCTTTATACTCTGCACATTTCTCTTTTAGTCACTCTTACATGCACCTACTCCATATGATTTGCAAATGCCTCTATGTCATCACTCCTCCACATGTTGATTGGCAAATTAACCAAGTTTGCAATTCCTCTAGATTTCCTTCCATACACAATCTCAAAAGGTGAAAATATCATGAATGTGTTCATAAAGTTGTTATATGTGAATTATAACTGCACCAAAACCTAATCCTACTATTTTGGCTAATCTCTATCTATGCATATCAAAATATTTTCAAGGCTTCAATTTATTACCTCCACCTATCTATCTATGTGAGAATGATATATTGCATTGTACTACAACTTCATATCCATCTTCTTCCATAGTGTCCTCCAAAAACAACTAAGAAATATTGTAACTATATCCAATGTGATCACATTTAGTGATCGATGTAGTCACATATCACATTCTTGAAAATAATTAGGCTTTGTGCAATATGTTGCATCACTAGTTTTCTTGGAAGACTTGAAGTTCACAATCTTTGAAAACATATCAACTACAATAAATGTTGCATCAAATATGCATTGCATTCTTGGTATGGTATTAATTGATGTCAATATGTACCATCTAAATTTCAAATAATAGTCATGGGAGCTCTTGGTTATTGGAATTCAATATTGTATGCCATAAGCGAATATTTATCAAAGGTATAACAGATACCATAAAGCAGAGAAAAGTTATGGGAGTCATGATGATTACAATTGGATATTGTGTACAATTAAGTAATAGTAACAAGAATAAAGAGCATGGAGCAAAACCAACAAGTAAAGAATGAAATTAATATGGATAAAAAGAAGGATGTGAGTTCCTAACCTTCTTTCTTGAGATAAGAAAAGGCATTGAAGTAAACTAGGTTACAAAGCATGATTACAAAGGAGGTTATGGAAGCTTGGTATATGCTAGAGTTAATCTACCAAGGAAATGACAACATACATGAAGTGATGAATGAACCATGTGATGGTTGAACCATCTCTATGATAAGTTGTATGTATCCTTGGAATAGTTGTAACTTATAAACCAACAACTTATGTGTAAAGAAAGTGAAGTAGATAATGAACTTCTACTCAATTGGGAAACTGCTAATAGAAAAATAAAGAAATCTATGGAATGGATTTGTCTTGGAGAACATAGAATAACTTGCAAAGGGTGATTCAATGAAGTGAAGAGGAAGAATTTAGGACTGATAAAAGATTAAAGATAGCTAGAGATAAGGGCATCAGATATCATATGATGAATGTTAATGTTGTTGAAAAATATTACAACATTGAGAAAATGATTCCTATAGTAAATTTAAATTGTTGGTTGAGATAAATATAGGGAATGATGAGTGCATTCTAAGTATACAAAAGGAAGAAACTCAAAGAAATACATAACAATCATAATTACTTCTAGATGAGCATTATAAGAAGGCATATGAAGTGGAAAAGTGTATTTAAACTTGGCATGATTAAGATGGAGGAGCATTAATAGCAGCATTGTGAAGTGTTGGAATGTCCAAGTAAAGTTAAAGTTAGGAAATATTGGCCAAGAAAAGGAAGCAGATGTTGAGGATGTAATACTAATATGGTATATGGATGGAAATGAGGAATGGCCAAGTTGGGATTAGCTATAATTTCTTAGGAAAATGGAGCAACAATGCAAAGGTAATCATAATGAGATTGTAGAATATTGTCATAACCTAGTGGGATTTGAGGACAACCAAATATAGCAAAGGAAGATGGGAAATGTTAAATGAAGCTACGGGATGTTAAGGGAAATGGAGTAGAAACAAATGGTGAACATGGCTAGCAAAGTATCCATGATCATGAAGGAGCTTTCCTCACCTTTAGCTTTTTTTTGTTTATAATAAGTAGCATTGTATGCTTTAAAGGTAGCAAGTACATGTGTGTGTGCATTATACTTAGGTGATAAAATCATAGGAAATGATTCATGATGTGATTGGTACTAATCCTCTAGAATCGCATCAACTATGATAAGAAATTCCATGCTATGCAGGGGAATTGGAAGCAAGAATTCCTTAACTCTTTTTTTGCAACATCATTTATATTTCTTAAGAATGATGAAGTGATTATGTGTAGGCATGGGAATTATGGAAAATGCAAGAGAATAGGATAGTTGGAATTCATATGCACCATGATCATATTGAAATGGTATATTACCTAAGAAAGTATGTTGTGCATATGTAATGATTATGGCATGATGATTAAATGTGTTTGATGATAATTGTGTAACCAGAAAATGTTGATAGCATGGTTGAATATGTTGATGATAATGTTTTACATAAGATAGTTAGCTTTGTGAAAGAAAAGGAAAATAAAATGTTGATCAAGGGTTAGTGAAAGGATTAGGTAAGCCTCCATAAGACAAAAACTAATCATGTGACATCAGAGATGTTGATGGAAACCATGTAAGTATGGAATTATTTATGCGTATATTGCATAGTTGTTCAAGGGAATTTAGGTAAGCATTCCTTCAAACATGATGTGTTATCATAATTTGATATGTTATGTAGTTGAATGCATTGTATGAATGATACCGGGGGGGGGTATGGTAAAGGAAGGAAGCCTTGAACATACAATATTGTTTAAAATCTAGAACACATTCATATGAAATATAATGTCATGTCATGGTGTGCTATTTAAGATATAATAACCATAGTGGATGTGTATTTATACTCTTGTCTTGGAATGGATGCCATATGAAATACCCATGTAGTTAGGGAATAGTATTGTTGGATGTGGAAAGGCTATAATGTTGCACAAGTTTCCAATGGTGTCCCTTCTTATGTAGGTATCCTGGGATATAACATTTTCCAACATTGAGGCACCATTAGAGGGGAAGTGTTTCCTAAGGGATTGTTGAGTAGAGAAAGGAAATGCCTTCTAGTACACCTAAGGGATTGTTTAGTAGAGAAAGGGTGTATTCATGGTGTTTTGTTGGTCTAAAAATGAAGGTGTCCAGATGGTGGAACAAGTATTAGGGAGGTGGTTGGATGATGTATCAAGGTGTTAGCTAGACCTTCCAACTCATTATTTTGGAATGCATGACATGAGGCTATGGTATTCCTAAATCAATGTAATGATGCATTGAGTGAATGGGCATAAGCATATTAAGAAAGTGTGAAAGTTATGATTATGCATACATATGTGTTGGCACATATATGTTTGATTGCATTGTGTGAATGTATGCATGTGCTACATTTAATTTCAATTCATATGCTAATAGTTGAAATGATGCAATTGTTGTTAATTCATAATTATGATATCATCAGATAGGGATTTCGTGGATGCAATGAAATTAATTCTATGAAAAAGTAGCCATGTTTTGATGGACTACAAGAAATCTTTGTTGGGAGAATAGAGTTGTAGAAAGGGATTTTTTAGATACAATAGTCAAAGTAAGCCATAATAAATACATGGACTATTGACTACATAATTGAAAGATAAGTAAATGTGAAACTTCCTATATTGATTGGAAATTTATTTCTATAATAACCATTTCAAAAGTTGGTTGAAAGATAAATAGATGATTCATAATATTTGTGTGTTTATGCTTCTGACATAGGTAGATGGTGAAACTACCTAGTAAAGTCGAATGATGGATTTTGTAACCTGGAAAACCCAGTAAGAAGGCCCTTGTGATGACAATAGAACCCTATGATTTCTATAAGTTATTAATTGATTAGAGGTTGCTAGTGGGATGTGTGGCAATAAGACTCTATAAGTTGATGCTCTTCTTGCACATGAAATACTTAGAAATATGGATCACCCAAGGGACAGTTTAGCAAAGAAGAGGATGCCTAAGCCTAGAAGAGTGAGTGTGGCAAGGAAGAGGCAACTTAAATGAATCTGCCATGAGAAATTCATGTGGCATCTTTGTCGGGATAAGGAGGGTGTGTCAGAAAGGATTGTGAGTTGAACTCTTGTGTATGGCAGCTTTGCAAAGAAAAGAAACATTCACATAGATAAATATTGAACTAGAATTCTATACTTAATTTTGTATTATGATTATATGTTCTTACATTGTGGAAATGATAACTCTTACAAATATGTTAAGTTTTGCATAAAACGGTTAGAACATGTTTTTTTTTCCTTTATGATTGTTATAGGTGTAGCTAAAGAGTGAAGACATGATTGTGTTACTAGAAAACGAAACATCGGGTATAGTATTATTCCAGGGAGGTGTTGTGCTAGCAACACGTCCCCCCTATATACTATTTTAAACTTTAGCACTTTTTGGAGTCTAAAAAAGTATGGGGTCCCTCTTATTCTCTTTTTCATTTTTTTGCATGTGCATCGTTCACCTTCATTTTTCAACTTTGAATGTCTTTGAAGTTTACTTGGACTTCTTGGTATTCCCCCTAGCCAATCCCTTTAACTCCTCACAACTTCTTCTAGCCATGACTTATGCATTTTTCTTTACCTCTTCAAAATTTTGCATCTTCTCTTGTTTCACATGAAATTTATTTTGATGTGATACAACGTGTTTCACATAGAATTTATTTTCTTGTGACACTATCTATTTCGAATTAAAATTATTTCCACGTGATACAACGTTGCACCATAATTTTACTTAGCCATGAAAAAGGAAGTTTTCAACCAATTTTTGTGTTCTTCTTCTATCACATCTTAAAAAATTTCATGGCCATAACATATCGCACAAAAAAATGTTGCAACATGGAAGACAAGAAGCTTCCTAAGGTTTCTTCAAAATCCAACAAAACTACCTACGACTCAAGAGGGGTTGGAATAAATATGTCAAGTCTTGGGTGAATCATTACGGTATCAAGGAAGAGGTCACATTGGAGAATAAAAATATTGTTCATCTAATTTTAAGATGAAATTGTGGAGTGATAAAAAATTAAAGGATAAGGGAAAATTAAGGTACTACAAGGGTGTGATCAACCCTAATCTAGAAGACCAAATGTATATCTCTATTTTAACTAGAATAAAGAAGAAAATCAACATTGCTAAATAATGAACAAACTCTGATGCAGGAGCATCACTGGCAAGCGCGTAGAGGCAGGACCACTCAACACGTGTGAGTTCTTCCAGAATTTCAATGTTGACAGTTGCAACCGATTTTGAAATCTGCCTTCACTCAGCGYCGGAATTCACCTTTGGAGGCACGCTTGAACCGATGCCAAATTTTACCCTTTGAGGCACGTTTTGAAAATTGTAAACAGAGCAGGAGTTTCCACTTCGGCTCTAGAATGAGACTAAACTAAGATAGYGTAGGATGAATGTTAGAGTAGGCAAGTAGCCAGGGGAAACCCTAGAAACATTTTTGAGTTATGTAGAAGTTTGTACACCCAGTTAGAGAGAGTTGGAATACAGAGAGAAATTAGTTGTAAGAGAGAACTGCGAGTTAGCAGGAGATCTCAGTGTTTTTGAGTTACTGTAATTTTGGATGTATTCTATAGCCATTAGGCACTTGTGAATATAATCAAATGGGAAATTGATCCAAATGTATGGTGTGTGGACTGTGTGCATTTTCTTGTCTTTTCTATTTACATGAACAAGGGGATGGAACTGTGAGTTTTTTTTTTCCAGTTTCAATTGTTTCTCTTCATTGGAAGCTCTGCAAGGTGTGCATCGAGCCAGAGAGGAACACAGTGGATCTGAGTTATCAAAATCCCTCATATGCAAGGAGTGTGCGGAAGATCGAAGTCTGAACCAGACAAAGCTCAGGAGGAATAACACTTTGGGAGTGTTATTGAGATCCAGGAACTCATTCCCTAGAAGAGGTGAAGACCGAGTCTTCGAAGACTTAGAAAGTTTTCTAAGTCTGAAGCGAGTAAAAGATCAGGAGGAAGAACGTCGTCGAGCGTTGGATCGTGGTGGAGAATCCCACGGACCATCTGATTTGAGGAAGGAGCGCAGACTTTAACACTGCATAGATCTAGAAGGGGAGATCCCGGAGACCTAGACAGACGGTGGAGAGTCCTCAAGGAGAAATGCCGAAACCTTGCAGGTCGTTGGATCAGGTGGAGCTGCGAGGAGGTTAGCAAAGAGGGCTTCTTGACACCCAAAGCTCGGGAGGAGTAGTGACCATTGAGCACAAGCAGATCTGGACCGTTGGTCCATTTCGGGATTTCAGGTACCGCAAGTTGGAAAGACAAAGACTCTTGTCTTTCAGAATCCCGAACCGCGAAATCACGAAGTCACGATTCGACCGGAATCGTCGATCCCAAGGATCGTTGTGAGTCGTTGATCGAACGCCAAGATATTTCAGCATTTTGGCATTTCAAAAACCGGGGGCTCAAAGAGTGAAGGGACGGGACGCTTGATTTGTGAAGTCTCAGTCCCCGATATTTCGGCATTTCGGGTTTTGGTAGTTGAAGAGTCAAGGAACTTGCATCAGRATCCGTGAAGTCGCGAAATCTGAAATTCCTTTTCGGTAAAAGTCTCGATCAGCCCTTTCGACATTTCGACATTTCAGTCACTGGGGGTTCCAAGGGGCAGAGATATCCCTTGAAACCGGATTTCCCAAAATCACGAAACCTGAAGTCATGATTCACAAAAACCCAGAGGATAAGGCGCTGGGACATTTCGGCTTTTCGACAACCGAAGAATCCAAGGAAAAAGGATACTCCTTGTGTCTTGATTTTGCGAAACACAAAATCCCGAAGGAACAAGCGCCGGGACATTTCGACATTTCAACTACCGGAGGTTTGGAGGACAAAGGAACGAGACGCTTGACTCGTGAAGTCTCAATCTCCGACAAGCGCCCTTTTTGGTTTGGCGCAAGGTCACGACCCTTGGTCGTGTGCTGTGGGAGCTCACGCTTGGCGCTTGGAAAAGCCAACTGAGCATTGGTGAAGGGACCTGTGTGTTCGTTCGAAGGGTTCCAGTTCGGGACCAGAAGAGCCATTTCGGCTCCAGAACCAAAAGATCATGACCAGGAGGTCATGCAACCCTGAGGAGGGATAGGGGGTCTGCATCAAACTCTCATGAGATCCATAGTGAAACAGGACATTGGACAAGTCCTAAAACATTGTGGGTCAAAATAATTTGTCATCTTTGTGACACTAAGAGGGTTGAAGATGAAAATATCTTTCTCTTAGAATGTCTTTTGTACACCCACCTTAGATCTAAATTTCAAAGTAGGTGTTACAATCCATATCTTCCTAACATTTTCACTCATCAAAACTATGGTATTTAGGAATGCTTCTCTTAAATATTTTCAAGAACAAAAACAAAATTACAAAATAAACCAAGTAATTCCTTACCTTTTTTTAAGGTCTAATAGACCAATGTTGGGTCTCAGTGGATATTAATAACCATCATCATCCTCACCACCACCATTTAGATGAGTTGTCTAATAATCTAATATAGACTCCAATATATGCACTTGTAGTTTCCTTGTGAACACTAACACTTTCTTCGTATGTCGAGAACAATTATTTTCATGAAATAAATTGGCAGTCATGTTATTTAGTAGACAATCTAGGTTTTAATGAACTCCTTGAGAGAGAACAATTAACTCTCATTGTGAATTGAATGTTTTACTTTTAGACCGTCATTTATAGTATATGACAACATCATCAAAGAAATTTCTAATATAATAATCAAATTTGAATGTGGCTTCCAAAGTGAGGGCTTCAAAAATGCTTTGATCACTTTATTATTCTTATAACATGTAAATGTACAACATAGTTATCGACTTGATGAGAAGTGTACAAAGTTCACATTTTTTAAGGGCTCAAAAATTCTTTTGACCCTTAATCATAAAAGTGGTGCTTGAAATGTTACCACTTTTTTTCCGAGTTATTTTTTTGAATTTTTTCAATGTCCATGTAGAAATTTTGTTGTAGAGGTTTTTCTTTAAGTAGTTTTTGGTCATGTTTTGAATAACGGTGATACTAGTATCGACACCTTTTTCCAAGGGCTATTTTTTTTTTAAATTCGATGTAGATGCATTAACAATATTTTGTTTTTACCTTTTGTTTTAAATGTGATATAGTAGCTCCAATTTTTTACCATCTATTTTTTTAGTGGAATTTTAGTGAAATAAATTTTAGTGGAATTTTAGTGAAATTTCACCCAATTTTATCCAAAATTTTGTGAAATTTATTATGTGGAGAGAGGAGGGTGATGTCTAGAGTCATCCCCAAACCCAAGATAAATTTTCCAACATCATCCCCTTGCCCCCTCCCTCTTCCCACCCTTTCTCTCCGTCCATGCACAAAATTGGTCAATATTGCTCGAACTAGAGCTAAATTTACTCATATTTAGTGAAATTTAGTAAAATTACATGATAGAAAGGGGGATTTATATAATCACCCCCCTCCCTCTTTTCCTGAAATTTAAAAAAAAAATTGGCAAAATTTTACCAAAATTATTTTTAAATTTTGAGCATGGAAGGAGTAACACCCCCACCCTTAAAAAATCATTTTTGAAACATAAATTTATCTCATTAATCACCCTCCATCCAAATTTGGCATGGCTAAATATGACATGGAACTTTTTTTTGTACCTAAATTTCAAATATGTATGTCGCCATGGTGAAAGGAATGTCACAATTGGCTTTGTGGCAACAATGATGACCATGTGGGGTGTCGTGTGGATGGAAGGTCTGATTTCATGTGACTCATTGATAAGAAAATCAATACCATGTGTGATATCTCAATAGAGACAACTATCCTTCACTCTTCTAGCTAGTTATCCCATACCTCTGACATCCCTACGCAAAAGCCACCAATGACCACCCATTACATGACAATTATGGGGTTGAAGAGTTTTGATTTAAAGAATACTATTTTCAATCATTATATTTCAATTTCATTTTTTTTGGTAATAATTTTGGTTGGTCGTTGTTAATGATAAGTATGGAGCCTCAGAGCCATGGTTGTCTTATTTCACATCATTTCTTTGTTTAGGGACCATATACCCAGTTTTCTATGCAATCCCTTTGTGGCTATAATGTTACTTGTTTTTTTGTATCTTTGTTGTATATGGTTCATTGCTAGTGGGTTGGAAATTTCACCCTACGGTCATTTTGAAAAGGACTTTTGTTTGGATGTTATAGTTTAAAAGGGTAGTCTAATCTAAATTTTGCAAGTTGGGAATGGTTGTTCTACTTAAAATTCCCTTGGATTATAAAATCATGGGAAATAGTTCCTTGTGGTTGAGGTATTTCTTGCCTCTAGTTGACTCTATGTGTTCTCATTAAAAGTGGACAATCTAATTCATTTGATTATAAAAGGTCAACATAAAAACTAAACACTCAATTTTCATTTGGGATTGTGTTTTAACAATTGTGTTCATTTTTTTTCAATCATAAGCTTGATATATTGATTGTAAATCACCCAAGTTGAAGGGATGTATTTGCACATTAGAGGATATAAAGTATTCAAACTATATCCTAGATTTGATTTTGGATTTTTTTTTTAATATTTAAAGTATTTTTTTTAAAACATTGCTTGTAAACAACCCCGGTTGAAAGGTTGTATTTACATATTTGAAGCCATGAGGAATTCAAGCTATATAACATATTTAATTTTTCTTTGTATTTCAATGCTTAAAATAGTTGCTTGTATCATGCTTGGCCTTATTTTCTATGCTTAAATTAGTTGCATATATCAACCTTGGCTTGCCTCGCTTAGCTTTTCCATTTTTATTTAGCATAATGGTGACAATGAAGCTCCTCAAATTTTATATTTAAATTGAAAGATACAATATTTCTATGTATCTTTCTTTTATAAAAAGAAAAAATGAAATTTAGTTCATCCAATAAAA
>JASDQU010502580.1:110742-131491 GCA_032191745.1 Picea mariana | reverse complement strand
ATATATATATATATATATATATATATCAATGGTCTAAAATATATTATTTCAATAACTAATTCTATCTATATGCATTATTTATGCATGGTGACAACAAAATTTTACTTACTTCTCTTCAATTTTGATTAAAAAAATTCTAACAACGACGTTGGCACTGCACCCGCAATGGGTAGTTTATTTCTCAGGCAAGGTTTGATGTCGAGCCTTTTTTTAAGCTTTTATCCAGCAACTTCCAACTGTCAATATGCTATTACTGTCAATTATTACTGTCAATCAGATCATAAGTTAATAATTTCATTATATCATTTTATACAGTAAACACTCAGTAATTTCAAAACCTCGGAAGATCTACCTTTTGATATGAAGTATTTTCAAATCGATATATATTCCAATATATAATAGAATGGAGGAGTTCGTCATGATAAATATAATATACAGAAACAACAACGACATTGGAGACAACTGAACATGGTGGTTACGGGTACGCCCGTGCGCCACACTATTGAAGGCGCTGGAACGAGGAAGCTTCCATAAACTTTAAAGTACTGTGATCATCATTCTCGTTTTCATTTGTTATTATTTGTACTGCACTGTGTCTGTTTGTCTGCTCTCAATCTCGAACCCACGCGGTATGATGGAATCGTTAAGCAGTGGGACCAATCTGTCCGTCTCAATATCACTTTTTATCTTCTTCTGTCGTAGATTTCACCTCAGCATTGACCTCACTGTCACGTCTAACAGCTTATCGTATTATTCAACGATTTGGATGAACAAATTCACGACAGACAATTACGTAGCGGCAGTCGTTCACATTTTAAACATTACACAAATATCGTCGTGTGTTACAACAATGGTACTTGTTTGGAGGAGTAAGTTAATTTGGGAGCAATCTTTTCTTTCGAGTTTTATTTTTCAGGTAAAAAAATGGGTCTGAATTTGGCCAAATTTTTAGGGGTAGTCTGAGTTTTGCATGGATTAATGTTCCATACATTTCAGAAACTTACCCCAAGGGCTATGCCTCATTTTAAACCAACCTAGATGTTTAGAAAATTGATCAGAGTTTTGGATTGATCCGAAATTTAAAAACAGACAGCCGAAAAACCTGCTGGAAAAGTAACTCCTGAGGGAAAATTGCTCCCCAGTCAGCCATGCCCAGATCTCTATCCAAAGCTTTCAAAAAATTAAAATAAAATTGTAAATTTATATAAATTAATTTTTTTTCTGTTTTGTTGATTTTAAAAATATGAAGAATTAAAAGTTTTTTTTTAGTTGAGAGTTGTTGCAATAAGTTTGTACGCTAATGTTATTGTTAAGTTTAGGAACAATGAAAGCCGCTTAAAAAACTAATTGTAATATACAAGTTAAGTAAGGCTACCCCTTGTTTCCTACCCTTTTTTGCATATACATGCACAAGTTAGAGGGTTGTTTGGAAGAAGTAGGTTGTTGTCCCTTGTTCCCTACCTTTTTTGCATATACATGGACAAGTCAGAGGGTTGTTTGGAAGAAGTAGGTTGTTCTTCTTTATGTTGATGATATTGTTTTTATGGCTAGGTGTCCCTATGATCTTGAAAAACAACTAAAAATTCTAAAGGATTGCTTCTTTAGTATGGGTATGGTATGACTATTAAAACTGACAAAATAAAGGTTATGATAATCTCATCCTAAAAGATGACTTATGCTAATATTGTGAACAAATAAGTTGGAGGAAGTGACCTCATACAAATATCTAGGAATTGATCTTCATCACAAGTTTAAATGAAATTATAGTGAGCTTAAATGGAATTATATTATTGAGAAAAAGATAAACCCAAAGAGGAAAGCATATTATGGCTTTGAAAACAATTGTGAATCAGTGAACCTTTGGATTTGGATTAAGAATAAACTTCTCTTTGAGACTCTTATCACTCATATTATCATCACCAGTGTTATCATCATTATTTTATGATAATAATGATATTTATTAAATAAAATAAAATAAAATTTAAATCTAATTTAAATGAGAATATAAAATCTAACATTAGAATTTTTAAAACAATAATAAAGTTTTAAAGAGTAATTAAGGGAAAATCACACTACAAGAAAATTCTTTTCCATCACAAATTGGTTCATCATAAAGTGTTTTGGGTTAATCTAACAACTATGATCATTATATAATAAATAAGTATTAATTTTAATATTCACAATATTTATGAAGTTTTTTAAGTTATAATGTTGAAAAAATAGTTTTGAACATTTATAGTATTTTAAATTCCTCTTTTGAATGATTTTATTAATATTTGAGATATTATCTTTAAATTATATAAGATGTAAAATTTGATATTATAAATATGAATATTTGTTATCAATTTGTATATTTTAATAAGGTTGAGAATTTATAGCACAATCTTTTTTAAGCTTAGAAAAAACCACTAAAAGTGAGTTTATATTTGTTTAACTTGAGTAATATGTGTTTATATTCTAAATATTTAATTATACTATCTTTAAAATCTATTAAGGTATATTCAATTTCAATCATCCAACATCATTTAAGAAAATAGCAAAAAAAAAAAAATGTTATATTTAATTTTAAAATTATAAATTATGAAGCACTTTTAATTTTTTTAATTTATTTCAAATATCACCATGAATATTTTTTAATGTGGCCAAATTTTAATATTAATACTTAATATTAAATTTTAAATTTTAATATTAATTTTGTAATATGGCCAAATTTTAATATTAATACCTAATATTAAATTTTAAATTTTAATATTAATACCTAAATTAAATTATAAATTATGAAGCACTTTTAATTTTTTTCAATTTATTTCAAATATCACCATGAATATCTTTTAATGTGACCAAATTTTAATATTAATACCTAATATTAAATTTTAATATTAAAACCTAATATTAATATGTTTGAAATAATAATCCATGTTTATTAATGAAATAGGGTATTTTTGCAATTGTATTAGAATATTGAATAATGAACTAAATATATATATTTGTATGCATTGATTGGTCATAAGATGAATGGGTATCTTCCCTTTGACCTTTCATTAACTTAATGATTAATATTAATATTAATATTAATATTAATATTAATATTATTATTATTATTAGTCCCTTAAAGAATGATGTGTTCTCAAAGCATGTTAAATATGATTGGTTTTAATTGAAGCATGTTTTTTTGTGACATCATCTTTATCTAATTATAGAGGTTTGACTTGATTCCTCATTTGAGTGTTGGCAATGTTCCTTTGTAGTATATATATCATATTTTGAAGTATTCTAAATTGTGAGACTCCTTGGTGACATACTTTGTTATCTTTTGTTGTTGTAACTTGCATTTTTTCTTAGTTCAAAATCATTTTTCTCGTGATGGAAACTTTCAACCCTAAATAATTTATAATGTTGGACTCCTTAATGGTGAACTTCCATGAACTATTCTTTTCTTGGATCCTAGGTCTTATCAACCTTCCTAACATGGGGCAGAATATATTTTGTAGTTCTTATATTCATTGTTTTTGTTAATAGCTTCTTTTTTAGACACTTCTTCATTTCTATTATGTAGTGTGCATGAGAGTGATACTAATGACACTTTTGGCATTGCTCTATTATCAATTATCATATTTCAGATTTTGATTTATTGGGCTGACTTATTCTATCTTAATTTCCTTTTTGATTTGTGAAGGATGAATTCAATCTTAATGGCATATGTTTGTAAGGGTTCTAATCTCATCTTTGAGTTAGTATATAAATCTCTTTTCTATTCTCATTAATTATCCTTACACTTTGTTCTTGTCATCAATATATCTTATTAAGTTTAACCATCACCTTTCAAAATCTTAAATTAACTTATCAATTATGTCAAATCCAATATAAACATTTTCTCTAGAAGAACTCTCACTCCCAAGCATGTAATAAAGATATATTCAACTAAAATAAATAATTAAAATAAAAACCACATAAGGTCATACTCAACTAAATTAAATAATTGAAACAAAAACCACATAGAAAAATGGCTTACATTATTAAAAGATAAGTAGCATATTTTTTGTAATTTTATGCGTCTCCAAAAAGAGAGAAAAAGAGAGATTATTAATTTTATAATTTATTGTCTTCATGTTTAATTTAAATATTCAAATCATTTTTATTAATCCACATTAATAATTTGTATAATTATTGTCTCCATGTTAATAAACCCTACAATTTCAATGATAATAATTCATATAATCTCTATGCTCTCTATGCAAATAATTCATATTGCTCCCTTTTTAAAAAATTTCATACTTTTTTATAAATATTATTATTTTCATGTTAACATCTTTTATGGTCTAGATTTCCTAAAAACTTTTATAATCTTTATGGTTCCCATGCTAATAATGAATATAACATTTTGGTTCTCATTGTAAAACCTTTATAATTATTATGGTATTTATGGCAACTGTTAGAAAAGTATGTGTGTTCGTTAAACCATAGACAATATAGTAATATTGTCACCCAACCATAGGTCGAAGCCACCTCAAGCACCTTAACCTTGACAAAGAGAATAATTCTGGAAGCAAACCCTAGAACCAAGAACCAATCAATGTAGCGTACCTCTCTCCAGAGCTAGTGCACAAGGCAGAAAGTCCAAACCATAACCAAGAGAAAGTCCAAGCCTAAAACTGAAAATACAAGTTGCAGTAGTTGTAGTTGCAGCTACTCTCCAAACTTGCACACTTACTAAATTTCTGCAGTTGTGAGCTATGTGTGTCCAAATGAGCTTTGGCATCATGTATTTATACTCCTCTTTCTTAGTTGTCTGGACCAACTTCTCTTTCTAGAGGCTAGAAATTCAATATTAATTATTATCTTTAGTCGACTTGTCTTCTAAGGTTATGTCCAAGGCTTTTAGGGTTTCTCTTGCTTCCTGAAATATTCTAGTCTTGTCAAGGTTACACGTGGAGGTTAATACCTCCCACAACTACCAAAATATCAACACTCGCTCCTAGCTAGGGAGGTATTAAAGACAATGATATTGAGAACAAACAAATCATTCAACCAGTAGCATCATCATAGCCACACAGGCTATCTCATGATCAAATCACGAGCACCATCATCACTATTAGTATCATCTAATAGCATCAACTGCATCATCTCTCGAAGCCATACTCCATCTGAGTTATCAAGCATGATGTTGAATAAGTAAATTACTCCATAGAGTGATATAAGAACCATTCTTCTAATCCGGGCATATGTCCTACAAGAATAATTGTTCCAACAGATGCTGGAAGCCACACCATGGGCTACAAGGACTATTCTTCTAATCTGGACATATGTCCTAAAAGAATAAATGTCCTAGACCATTTTCCACCTTGAGAATGTCTATCCACTAGCACATTGACTATCCATGTAGCTGGTAATCATTTCCAACACTACAGATAGTCTTCATGGAAATCAGAACAATGCCATTCAATAGAACACAACTGTGTCTATCCGTAGTAGTACACAACTACTATCCAGTGGTACACAACCACACCAAGTAGCACATGGCTACTTAATCAATGACACATAGTCACAACTAGTGGAACACATCCACCATAGTTGCATACATCTATTGTCTAGAGACATACAGTCTCCACAGCAATCATATCATCTGATATCAACCTGCATAAAATAATATCATGATATAAACTGAGTCATCTGGGCCATTCTTCCACTCACATCTGTGAGATCTAGAAGAGCATCTGCCCTCATAAGGTAAAACATCATCCATGGGCTATCTGGACAATTCTTCTCAAGCATAGAAGAATAATTGTCCCTGATTTATGAGCGTGGACCATTCACCTAAATAGGACATTCCTCCAGCACTAATCATAGTGCAACCTAGAAAGAATGAGTCTTCCCTAGGGAATGCTTGTCCCTAAATGTTGAATCTGGACCATTCACTTAACTGGGCCATTCATCTGGCACTAATCATAGTGCAACCTAGATAGAATGAGTTTTCCCTAGGGAATGATTGTCTGCACCATTTTCTAATGGAAATGGTTGTCTGTACCATTTCCTAATGGAAATGATTGTCCTGCACCAACCTCCAAAATGAACTATTCTTAGAAACTTCTCACAACTGTGAACTTCCAAAGAATTATTTCCCATCAAGGTGGACCATTCTACTTGACCACTACTCAGAGTGACTGCCAATAATAATGATTGTCCTAGACCATTCCCCCACATTGGCCACAAGGGGAATCGTTGTCTATGGTACATCAACAATCTATCGGACCATTTTCATTATGAAAATGATTATTTGATCTAGACCATTTTCCGAACTAGAAAATGCATGTCCGTCAGAAATCTCAAACCACTTTCTGAACTGGAAAGGAATTGCTCATCCTGGACCATTTTTCAAACTGAAAAATGACTGTCCATAAATCAATATCATATTAGTGCTCCCTCTCAACCTGGGAGTAATCTCTTACTTTTTCAATAAGGGATTTGTCTCCACGAGTCCCAGCTTGTTTCTTGAGTATGCAAACTTTTCATCTTGGATAGAGGCTTTACCAAAATATTTGTTATCTACTAATCTGTGGAGATATATTGGAGAACCACTTCTCTTTTCTGGACTTCATCATGGAGAATATAATGATTGATCTCAATGTACTTCGGTCTGTCATGGAACACTGGTTTTTTTTTGTTTTTTTTTAAGGATTCATATAGCTCTTATCATTACAATATATCATGGTCAAATTCAACACTTTTGTTTCCTTCTATCTCATGACATCGTGGCAAGGCTCAAAATGAAACATATCCAAGTAGCACTTATTCTTTCATCATCAGAGTTTGTCATGGATTAGCAATCCATCATCCTAGATTTCTCGGTAACTATTTTGATACACTATCTCTGTCATAGAAAGTTTTCACCACGCTTCTACTGTATATGAGACACTCTGCATCAAATTGTTTGAATCCATACAAGGTCTTCTTATATCTGCATACATGGGTCTCTTTCTAGTATAATCTTCTTTATCACTTGCTTGATTGGGCATAACAGTCTTTTACATGTAAATTCCAATCCATGGATACTACAAGAGGTATTTTTGGTTTACTGAAACAAGTTGTTGTCATAGTCTTCTCCCTCCTTCTGGAAGAAACTATGAATCTTGCAATGCTTCCATTCATAAGTATTTTTCACATTTTCTTACATACATTGTTCTTTATCATAACTTCCATTTCTTCTACTTGATTGTTTCTTAGTGGGTTCAAACCAAATTGGTAGTGTTGTGATTCTCGGTACAATAATTGGTTGTTCTTTCTTTTCTTTCTTTCTTGGAATCTTCATGTTCTTCCTCATGTCTCTCTTTAGCTCTTGGGTCCATGGGTTCTTCTATATGCCCTGAAGATTCCAACTTCTTCCTTTCATCATAGAATCATGGATGTAGATGGACAACCAAGGATACTTTAAGGCTTCTTTTCAAAGAAGACTTCTTCTGAACACGTGTTTCTTATCATGGTTGTTATTTTCAATGGGAACATGGAAATATACTTCATAATCCTTAATGGATCATATCATTTAGGGTTAGCTCCCTCCTAATCCTTGCTTCATGCATGAATGCATGATCTTCTTTTGGAATTTTGTAATTATCTCCCTCCATCTAAGAGAGTCCATGCTTTCGTCTGCATCCTTATTGCCTTCTGCAAAGTGTCGCAAGTCTTTTTCTAATTTCCTCTTGATTGTTGACTTCTTTATGTTTTGACTTCTTATGTGTCTCTTCAAGTTTGATTCTGATTTCGGCTTATCTCGCCGTTGTTACTTATATAATAGCTTCCACGGAAATTGTTACCAAGGATTGTCAATGTACTTCATCTTTTCATGTGTATTGCTTGACTTGTAGTCATCATGATAGAAATCCTTATCTTCTTATTCTTCCATAGGTAGTGTTTCACTTGAACATCTTATCTTCTAATAAATATATATATAGATGATATGTACAGAAACTATGTAAACATGTTATGTACAAGAACTTTGAAGAATATTGTTACCTTGACTTAGAAGAAGAAGTTTGTTTTATCCTGCTTGGCCTTCTTTCAGGGCTCCCTTTCTTCGGCAACTGATGCTTCGTTTGTTTCCTTCCTTTTCTTTAAATTAGGACAATGGTTCCTGTAGTGACCATATTTTTGACAGTTGAAGCATTGTATCTTTGACATATCCTTTTCTTGATTTGGTTTCTTCCTCAAGCCAAACTTTTTCTTAATCCTGAAATTCTTGAACTTTGTTGTGAAGGCTTGATCTTCGTATTTATTTTGGGATTTCTCTTTTGCGTTAATCCTTGATTCTTCTTGTGCACAACAAGTCCAAAGTTCTTCAAATGTGGGATACTCTTTTCTTGTGGTCATGCTTGCGGCAAATGCATCCCATGTCTTGGGAAGGCCATTGAGTATTATATTTACCAGTTCCTTTTCTAAAATGATTTCTTCAATAACTTGTAGTTGATCTCTTAACTGAGATAATCTTACAAACTATGATGTTATGTTGTCATCGTCATTCATTTTCATGTCACGTGTAACAACCCAAATTGATTAATTTTATCATAGTTTTTAATTTAAATTTAATTAATTATTAAAATATATTAATAAGTCTTTTATTATTTTATTATTAAAAGGTGGGTGAAGTAATTAATGGGGAGATAAGGTTGTTGGGAATTAATGGGGAGATAAGGTTGTTGGGATATAATGGAGGGATAAGGTTGTTAGGAATTATTGAGGGGGATTTGAGAGAGGAGGATAAGAAAGAAGGGGAGGACTTGGAAGAGAATCTTATTTCTATTTGAGGATTTCTGAATTTCAAAAGGGAGAGGAGGAGGAGGAAATTGGAGAAATGTTTTTTTGGGAAGCTCTCACAGGGCACTGGTGTTGCTGGGAATTTTGGGCTCAGGGGCCAGGAAACCACAAGGATTCCTAGAGCTAGGGAGTCGGAGAGGTTGTTCCTAGTTGGATGGGAGGTTAATATTGAGTCTGGGAAAGAACAAGAACAGGATCAGACAAAAAAGGGACTAGATAACCAACCTGAAGGTGGAGGTATGTATTGTGATGTTGTTTTCATTATTTTTCTTATTATGTTGTTATCATTATTATGTTGTTATTGTTTATTACTGGTTTATTCCAAGTATGAGAAAATGAATGAAAGAAATTCTAAACTAAATTTTAGTCATTTCAATAGGAGATTGTTGAAAAAATTTATTTATTTTGAATCCTGAAATAGGTAGGCTTTACATCACGGAGCTCATCTTCAGACTCATTACATGTCCAATGTTTCTGACTAAGAAGAGGTTAGTTAGGGCATCATACATCTTCTTAGATGAGTCAATATGAGAGATGTACGGTATCGAGTGGTATTTTACAGAGTCCACTATGATACTCATGGCATTGATTTCATTGTCCTTGAACTTCTCCATAATTGCAATGTTTTGAGGTTCCTTCTCTTTTCCTTCTATAAATTGTGGTTCCACGATCTTTCCTTTCACGATATCCAACACTTTATTCTTGGCAAGGATGAGGTCAATCCTTGTCTTCCATGCTCTGAAGTTAGAAGCCCCTTCTAACTTGTATTCTAACTTCATAGAGTAATTCATGACTGCGTTGACTTGGTCAACCTTTGACTTTGACCAAAAACTCAAACTTGATGTCTTAGCTTGCTGAGAGTACCGGGAGGTACGCTAGGTTAGGGAACACTAGGCTATCCAGAAATTAGGTCAATCTCTTCACATAAGGTGCCTCAACAAGAGGGTTAGGGCTTCATTGTTGCAGCAAAAACTTTGACTGCAACTACAACTGTAATCGAGCAAATCCTCCCAATCTATCTTCCAGCGGTTAGACTATCTGAAGATAGTGTGGGCCCATAACCTATTATAAAATTAGGTGTGCTCGTTTAACCATAGAAAATATAGCAATATTGTCACCCAACCATAGGCCGAAGCCACCCCGAGCACCTTAACCTTGACAGAGAGAATAATTCTAGAAGAAAACCCTAGAACCAAGAGACAATCAATGTAGCGTACCTCTCTCTAGAGCTAGCACACAAGGAAGAAATTTCAAACCATAACCAAGAGAAAGTCCAAGCCTAAAACTGAAAATACAAGTTGCAGTAGTTGCAGCTGTAGCTACTCTCCAAACTTGTGCACTTACTAAATTTTTGTAGTTGCGAGTTGTGTGTGTCCAAATAAGCTCTGGCATCTTGTATTTACACTACTCTTTCTTAGTTGGTTGGGCCGACTTCTCTTTCTGGAGGCTAGAAACTCAATATTAATTATTCTCTTTAGCCAAATTGTCCTCTAGGGTTATGTCCAAGGATTTTAGGGTTTCTCTCGCTCCCCGGAATATTCTAGTCTTTTCAAGGTTACACGTGGAGGTTCATACATCTCGCAGCTACCAAAATATCAACAACAACAACCCTTATAATTTGTATGGACTATTTATTAATAATAACTTTTACCCCTTAACTCCTATGGTTCCCTCGTTAATATCCCATATAACTCTTATGGTCTTTACCATAATAACATAATATCACATATAATACTTATGTTCCTTCCATTAATAACATGTATGGTCTTCATGTTTATATTTCCTATAATCTCAATGGTCCCAAGTTAATAATCTTTATAACCCCTTTGCTCCCCATGCTTATATCCCCTATGGTACCCATATTAATAACCATTATACTTCCCATGTTAATAACTCCTATAATGTTTATATAATAAGGCATATAGCCCATATAATCTTTATGGTTGGACCCATGCTAATAACTTCTATGATTTATGTTCTAAGAAATTTTATTACCCATATGGTCCTTACAGTAACTCATATAGTCTTGTTACCAATAATCCATATAACCTCAATGATGTTCATGGTTCCCATGTTAATACCACTATAATCTCCATAATATTTATGGTACGTTGTGATAATAACCCCTAAGACATTTGTAGTCATTATCACTCACATGTTAATAACCCCCATGATCAATGTGTTAATGACCACTCACACCCCTATAGTCCTCATTCTCATAACTCATATAGCCCTTATGATCCACAATGTAATAACCCTTATGTTCTACGTGAAAATAACCCTTAATTCCCATATGATCCTTGTGTTAATAAAACCCATGGTTCCCTTGCTAAAAACCCTTATAACTCACCTTGTGTTCATAATCCTTGTGGTCCCCTTACTAAAATTCCCTATAACCCCTATGGTCTCCATGCTAACAACACCTATATTTCTTATGTTTCTCTTTCTAAACCCTATAGTCCCTATCCCGATACCCTTATAACCTTTATGGTCCATGTGATAATTCAACCTTATAACCCATCGCCCCCTTGTTAATCATTGTTTAACCTTTATGTCCTCTATGATAATAACACATAAATCTCCTATGGTCCTTTTACTAATAACGTTATAACCCCTATGACTCATATTTTTATAGTCTTTATGGTCCTCATGTTGATTACCCAAGAACTCTTATCATCATCATGTTAATAACTCATAACCCTTATAACACATATTATCACATGATAATCAACCTATAACCTTCATGGCCTTCATGCCAATAATATTTATGTTTCCCTTCCTAATAATCCTTTTAACTCTTATGGTTCTCTCCATAATATCCCTTACAACCCCTATGATTGTTGTTTTCAAATTTCTGTGGTGAGGAGTTTCAGAGAGTTCACTTTCTGGATATTCCATAGTTAAAGCCATATTGTCATCAATATAGCTTTAACTATGGAATATCCGGACAATGAACTCTCTGAAACCCCTATGATCTATGTGCTACTAACATATACGTTACTTGTGCTAATAAGTCCTATGGTCCCTGTGCACACAACACCTATGTTCCACGTGTTGATAACCCATATGTTCCCCATGTTAATAACTAGTATAATCCTTATCATCCTTATGGCACATATGCTAATAATAACCCTATAGTTGTTGGCTCAATCACTAGTGGAGGGTGGCTCAATCACCAACCACAATAGCAGTTGATTACCCTTAGGGACTTGACTAGATTTGAACATGTGACCTATGGTCTCCCCATCAACAACATGCCTTAAATGGATGGTCCTAATACTTGCAACACATGTGTTCCCCTTGATAATTACGCTTGTGTTCCCCATACTAATAATCAATGTAGCCATTGTAATCCTAATAAACTATATACTAATAATAACTCTATAATTATCACTAAAATTTTTCACTTCTCTACAACCTTTATATTTATTTATTATATTTTAATTATACTAATATTTTTTATAACCTTAATTATAAATCCTAAAACCCTAACCATCCATCCTAACTTTTAAATTTTAAACCCAAAATACTAAACTCATTAACCATTATCACAATTCTTTTTTTTTTTCACTTACTTAATTTGAATTCTTTTTAAACATTATTACAACCAAATTAATATACAAACCTTTTAAACATTATTACAACTAAATTAATATACAAATGAGCTATAGGAAAAAACACCTATAAAATTTCAAAGGACTCAAAAGGGGCCATTTGTTTTAATTGTTTTAAGAGACCCTGCGTATAATGTCCTCTTCATGGAGGCCCGCCATTGCAACCCTACGAGATTCTTCATTGAATTCCCACTACCTAAATGAGGAGATTAACCAAAGGTAAGCTTTTACCATTTTTATTTATTTAGTTTTTTTCCTAAATTTTAAATTTCTAAAAAGTATTAGATATTAATTATATATTTTTTCTCAATTATTTTTTTTAATTTTTATTATATTTTTCTTATTATTGGCTTAAGTTTTTCATATATATTTTTTTCTTTTAATAGTCCAAAAAAAATTGGAAGGTTTTCATGGTTGAGAGGGTTTTATTGTTGGATTTATTTTTCTCGTATCTAAAAGGTGTTTTGTTCTTAAGAGGAATTATCCCTTTCTTTCCCGATTGTCACATGAAATTTTAAACGATGGGATGGTTTGAAGGGAATATAAGGAGGAAAGTGAAAAATGGGTTGGAAGGGAAGCAAACGAAATTTGAAGTGTTTCATTTTCATAGTCATAACAATAATAGGCTCACTTTCCATTCCCTTTTAGCTTAGGTTTTTCATGATTCGTTGTGAAGGTTTTGGTTTTATTTAACATAATTTTATAATAAGGATAATTAGAAGAAGTAGAACTTCTACAATGACTAATTAGTTTAGCATAATACTTAATAACATTAGACAATTTTTAAATAATAACTCACCGTGACCAAATAATACCCTTCCCTTGCTAGAGTGTGTGTGGTAGAGAATAGAGAGTTGATTGCTAGAGAGTGCGTGGTAGAAAATAGAGAGTTGAATAATAGAAGTGCATATCATAAGACCTTCCTAATACAAATTGAGTTGGATAAGAAACGTAAACATTTCATGGCAATCAAACATCACCCTTAATCATTGTAACTATTTTCAGCATCACATCAAAAGGGTAGTGGAATCAAAATGAGAGTGGATGTCTATGGGATAGACTAAAGGGTAGTGGAATCAAAATGAGAGTGGAAGTGGATGTCTAGGGGATACACTAAACCATGAGGCTAAAAAATGATTTTTTTTTAAGAGAATGGGGTTTTTATAACTAAGGTATTCAAAGAGTATATTGATAAAGAATAGAAGAAATTTCAAAAATAAATATTAAAATGAAGTCATAGTAAAGTTGTTGAAGAATAAATTTGGTTAAGTAATGATAAAAAAAATATGTGTGACTAAATTAAAATACATATTAAGAAAATGTGTTTTAACCTTTGTAAAAATTTAAGTCATTCAACTTGATAAGATAAAGTTGCACCGAATATATTAGAAAAACTAATCAAAAGAAGTATTTGTATATTAAAAAATGGACAAAGAAAATGGAGATAAATTCTCCTAGAATCAAGCTACACATGAGTGTTATTAAAAAAATGGACAAAGAAAATGGAGGCTCGATAAATTCTCTTGGAATCAAGCTACACTAGTGTTTGACATAATCTCAAATGCTCATTATCATGTCAAATTTGTAATTACTTTTCAATTGGATTTAACATTTAATTTGTATTATCAATTTCTTCACATATAATTTGCTTTTAAAGACTAATTTACTAAGATTAGATATTTTGTTATGTTTATACTAAGAAAAAACATTTTAAAAACACTTAAACAAGTTAAACTAGACTCAATAAGATATTTGTTATAAAAGAAGTTTTCGAAATCATTAAAAACATGAAAGAGTGTATTTATTTATTTATTTATTATCGAGTTATGTAGTAAGATGTAATGCAATAACAATTTCCTCTTCCCACCTGCCTTTTTCTTGAGAAATGATTACAAGGCTTTCCTTGTTCTTTTAAAGGAAGTCCTTTTGTTTTTCTCTCTTTCTTAGCTCATTTCCTTTGTAGAAAACAAAAGTTTTTTCTTTTTATTGTTTGTTTTATGAGATGTCATTTCTCTCTTACTTTCCACATGATATTTCTCCTTCATCTTTTTAGGTAGAAAATTTCCCTTTTTCTTTTTGAGTTGTTGTCATTTTCCCTTATGTCATTGCATGTGTGGTCCACTTTTCTTACTGTTCCACTGTCATTCCCATGGAAATGGTTAACATACCTCTTGAACGGGATATGTTGTGGACAATGTTGCACACTTGTACACATTCTCTTATCGTGTTATTCATCTAGAGCTCAAACATCCTAAAGGACTACATGCTCACCAAATATATAAAGATAGATATAAATAAATATAAAATTATTTAGTTAACGAACACGTATGCACACATACAAACACACATAACTCCTTGGGTTAGCTTGAGTGGTTGAGTGTGTAGGCTTAATGCATGAGGTATCAAGTTCAATTATTTGGATTAGCTTTGTTTCCATGGGCCTCACTCAATGATTTCTACCAAGTCAGGCATAATAATCAACGTCAATGATGAATTTTTCCACCATCCAAAAACTCTAGAGAAGTGGAGGAATCCCACCAGAGCTTCCTTTGGAATATATATATTCCACCATCCAAAAACTCTAGAGAAGTGGAGGAATTCCACTAGGTCTTCCTTTGGAATATATATATATATATATATATATATATATATATATATATATATATATATATATATAACATTTGTTCTCTAAAAATGAGTTCATGATTTCTCAAGACAAAAGATAGCATAGTTATTTTATGACTATCTTACTCACCTCTATCATATTGGGGGCCAGAACCATGTCCAAAAATTGGCCTCCTAAAATGCTTCTAATGTTCATACAATTTTTAATGTGTGAGATAGGAGGCCATGCATTTATTTTTGTAGATATGATGGTAGTATTCACTTGTGGTTACTTATCATTATGTATGGGTGCCCTCATTAATGTACTATTAGGTTATGGTTTAATAACATACCTAGTCAACATTACTTTATATTAATTCTAGGAGGCCAAGGTCAGCTTAGATATAACCCCATCATGGGGGAACATTCCCTAACCTCTTAAGTTATGTATAAAACACAACTTATGAGTTATTTGTATCATCGCCTTTGTTCATTAGTATGATTATTTTTGCTAGGGGCCATATCTTGTATTTCTCATATCCATGGGATTATATTCTTTGCTCTTTATTATGTCTTTATGATTCATGTTTATTTAGGGTTTGTTGGTGGTTTCATTCAATCCTTATCTCTCTTGAGTTTTTCAACATGGTATCAGAGCAGGTGTGAACCTCCTCTTCCTTATCTAGTTGTTCATATTCTATGTTTGGTGTTTCCCTATTGCGATAGGAGTTTCTCTCTCTTATGTGCATTAGTGGTATATTTGGTGTTCCTCCCATAATGCACACTTGTGAAGGTTTACTTCTTTTGAAGTGCACTTGCTTTGAAGGTTGGCACACTTACTATGTGGTTGTTAATTCTCTCATATGTGCACATTTTCATCAAGTTCCAACACCTCACATTTAGGGTTTCCCTCCTTGTTGCCAAGGTTTCTTCTTGATATTGCTAGTGTATTTTCCAACCTTGTTTGTATTTAGGAAAAAACATTTTGGAGATTTTTGGGGGGTTGTTTCTTGGTGTTTCTTTAGATGGTGAAAGGTAATTATTAGGATTGTTTTATGCCCATATTATCCACTCATTAAAGAGAAACTATCCATTATTTTTGGAATTAAAAAATATAGGGGTTTCAACCTTTTAGGGTTGTTATAAGTTTGAAAACAAGGGTTTTCAACATGCTTATAGCATCATTTTAAATCTAAAACTAGGTTTTTCAACACTATTATGGGACAGAAATTGATATCTAGGGGGGTTTCTCTTTATTTCACCAATACCCTTCTTATTTAATTGTATGTTTGATATTTTAGCAAATTCAAGGGGTTTCTTTGTAGATTTGTGCCCCTTTTCTAGGGAAATGCATTGTTTTTTCCTCTTTCAACAAAAAAGTGTAGTGTTTTAGGGCATCGGCGGTTCTATTACCTTAGCCCCTTTAGCGGTTCTCTTGAAGTCTTCATGGAATATTTCATTTTTTGGATCAGATGCATCGTTTCTTTAATACACATAGGGTAGTGTACTTTGTATATCAAGTGTACTAGATTTAGAAAATGATGTTCTTGGTATTAACTCCACCTTATTTCGAGAAATTCTTCATATTCCTGGCGTTGCTACTTTTATATTAGATATTGTATTTTATGGTGTGAGGCCTACTCCCTAGCTTCTAGCAATGATTGATAGTGAACCTAGCAAGCCAATGGTGCCTTGTTTTCAAAGGGAAACCCCTCAACCCCTTTGATGCAGTTTCCACTTATAAATCTGTGGGATATATCCCATTATCTTATCAATAACTCTACATATGATTTTCAACTTGTTTAAGTGGATCAACATGATTATGTGGATCTTTATCTTCCACACTATGTTATTTTTCCATATTGGGTATATTGTATGCAAGACCATTCAATGTTTCGCATGGATCTTATTCTTTTCCACAATGATAATGTAATTTCAATGGTAGTTTCAATCTCATCCACAAATAATGTTCCTTGGAACTCATCCAATTGACCATCATACTTCAATGGATCATTCTTTCAAACTTCAACAAGATCCCCCTTCACTAGGTTGTGAAACCATGTCGGTCTTGGTACTATGGTGTTTTTGGGAGGTTTTATTTTTTGATGGCCTACATTCAACTTTAAGGGGGGGAGGTGTGATATAATGCTTTCTCTCATTAGCCTCCTATCCATATTTAGAGAGGATTTTATGCATAGGGTCAACCCTATGTTTATATGGGTATTCATTAAGCCTCTCACTTCTTTGAGCTATGTTCAACCATGTTTCAGAGTTGGTTATCCACACACCATCTCCCACTTGTTTTTAGTTGTATGTATTTTATACTTTGTCCATGAACACTCTTTCTGAAGAGCTAGATATTTATAAACCCACTCCCATATTGTATTTGAGATTCCTTCTAATTTGCGCTCTTTCATGTGCATCGGTGTTGGGTATATACACACCCACACCCCTATTGTATTCAATTTCTCTCATGTGTGTTCAAACTCTAATCTTATATTTGGTATTTCTTCTTAGTGGTTCTCTCTCAAGTGTAATGATCCTTAACCCTTTAAATTGAATCATAAAAAATATGTCCAAGAAGAATATAGAAATGACCATTTACTTCATGTACCAAAATTCCATTAAGGTAGGGCAACACCTTTCAATTATCCTTTTATGGAAGGATAAACTCATATTTACTTGCCTCTTCAAGGGGAAACATCCCAATGCACTAAAATCTAATATAATATACTCCAATATATGATTCATAAGGATAACTCTATCATTATTTATAGATACTAGATGGAAAAACCCTAATCATAACAAAATGCTAACTACCTAGTGAGCCTTCTTTGATGAGGCCATATTACATTTAATTACGGTTAGCTACCTAGTGGACCTTATTTAATAATAACAAACATAATGGATCCAAAACACCTTACATTGAATTCCCACCATACCTACACTATTAATACTCTAGTGGACCCGTTGGCCGCCCATTACACCCCTATGAAGGATCCCACCATTACATTCCCTTTTGAGAAGAATTTCCCTCAACACTTGCAATGATGATGTACAACCATAAACAAGGGTCCCAATCCCATGTATGGATGTTAACCACAAAGATGAAGTAGTCAAGGAAAATAGGGTCCCATGTACAAGTGTTGGTCTCAATGTTGAAGTAGTCCAAGAAGATCATCCATAAACTCAAGCCTTGTGCCTAGGTGCTCACATTGTATCCCCATTGAAGAAACCTAATCTTGATGAATGGACAAGTACGATGCTCTGAATTCCCACCACAATCATGTGGTTCAAAATAAATACAACCATCCCTACCAAAAGATCATCTACTTATTTGTAAAAGGTCAATTGGGGATATAGAAGGAACACTAACTCTATAAAATATGCCAGCTGAAAATTGGTAGTCAAACCTTGCTCCTGAATCACCTCAATGATGTTCTCTTTATACGGTGGAGTAGATTCATCAAGGAGAAGTTGGAAGTGGTTTTTTTCCTAGAAATGACAATTGTCCATATATCGGTAATCACAAGCATGCTCTAAATCACCCTAGCCATATATGTCTCTGGTATGATATTCTCTAATGAAAGGATGTGTCTCGCCAATGATATAGAGCTCCTTAAATTGTTGAAAACCCTCCTAAATATTTGTACATGTTTGGATCATTTCTTGCAAGGCTCTAACCACTACCTCCCTACTCAACCTTGATATGCTTAGGTTCCACTAAGGTGTTGAGAAGGAAAATTGGAAATGGCCCCAACTTCATTAATACTAATCAAAATTTCTAGTATGACCCCAATTTGATAATGGCACAACCACTCTATATCTAATGGCACTAGTCCTTCTATAATTGGGTTCATAAATAGAAAGATAATCATGCAAAAAAAACTTCAACTTGAAATGGGCATAACTTATATCATACTTCTCTAATTCTCTTTAACGATCTCAATCCTAAAATTCCACAACCACCTATTCTTCTACTGGCATTGATTCTACTACAATCTAGTTCATAAATATAGATATAATCGCGCTACAATCATTTTAACTTGAAATGGGTGTAAATTTTGTGATACTTCTCTGATTCCCTATTATAATCCCAAATTTTGATATGTGATTGTCACTTTTCTTCTATTGGCACTAGTCTCACTAAAATATGAGCACTCTATCAAAAGATATTTTCTCTAAAATAATCATGGTCGACATCGAAAAAACCCTAAAATATTTAAGTTTCAATAAGTGATATCTTCACTTCCCAATCTTCGATTTGAGTGATTTTTTTTTTTAATTGCATATTTTTGTGCAAGGAATTCAGATCTACAATTTGTTTCTTTAGTTTCTAATAAAAAATCTTCAAAAATAGATATGAATGTTGTGGTCTTATTTTTCTCTTTGAAATTCTACAAAAAGAATAAAATAAATATATAAATAAAAACTTTCACTTTGGCCTAAAAAAGAGCTCTAATACCACTTGTTATAATTATTGACCATTAAAATTGAATCACAAACAATAATTACAAGAAGAAGATAGAAATGTATGTTTACTTCATACATCAAAATACTCTTAAGGAAAAAATTTACATTGATCTATTTATGAAAGGATCAACTCCTATTCACTTGCCTCTTCAAGGGGGCAACCTCCCAATGAGCTAAGATCCAATACAATATACACCAATACATTATCCATAAGAGAAATCTATCATTATTTATAGATAGATAAGAAAAAACCTAATCATAACCCATTGCTAACTACCTAGTGGGACTTCTTTTGTAAAGTTGTATTATTATAATTCAAAGCAAACTATCTAGTGTGTTAGTTATTCGGGTTACTCTAAAAGTGTTTACACCATGTTTGGGAGTGCTTCATGAGATGCTTTCATGGATTTTTGTGAGAAAAAATTGAGGGACCGAATTTTTCCATTGGGCTAATTTTCAGTATTTTTTCCAAATATATATTCACCAATTTCCATTTTTTCTAAATAAAACTAGCCCAAATTATATAGGATAAAATTATGTATTCTTAAAATAGCCAAAAATTTCTAGAAACTATATAAATTCTTAGAAATTGGATTTTTTTACAAAAATATCACCAAACATTTTATAAGTGGCACTTTTAGAATTAGTAAGATTCACCAAGGTTTCCACACTTTAAGATAAGTATGGATCCATAAAATTTAACGTGGTGTCTTGGAGTTGACTTGGGGATGCCTGGGTTGCGACAGTAATCATGTAGATGGAGAGGAACTGGAAGAGAACATGGCCTAGGAGAGGCATTGTAGCCTTGGAGGAGGAGCATTGGACCTTGGATAAGAGGCACCCCTTGTCTTGGAGCCTTTCTTGTGGATTGAAATCACTTTGAAGCTTGAAATGTGTCACTTGTAGGAGGAGTGCTTCACACTTCTGGACCTACTTGCATTGTGTATATTGCTTGTAGTGGACTAGGTCCACTTGACTTGTAGTCTTCCCTTTCACTTCTCATATAAATGGAGGAAATAAAGATGCATTCTCATCATTCATGCTTAGAGAGATTACATATTATGTTTCTTGGGTTTAGAGTTGTAAGAGGAGGAGCACTAGTCTTTCTCTATCTCTTGACCATTATTCCTTGTACTTTATCTCTCTTGTCCTAGGACATCATGGTTTCTTAAGTATTCTTGGAGTATAGAGTTATGGTTTCATCCCTAAGGAGACATTGGAGTTAGGTTTTGTGATAAAAACCTAAGTTGTAT